>NW_019281075.1:3279-89547 GCF_000648695.1 Onthophagus taurus
AAAAGATTATAATTTTGTTTATTACTGTTGATGGTTTCGAAATGATTTATTAAAATTCCGATTTATTACGATTTTTTGAAAATGATTCAAACCTCTAAAAACGAGATAAAAACAGATTTGTGTTTAAGAATTAATATCTCAGGAACTAAAAGATATTTTAAAAAACGGTCTTTTTTGCTGAAAAGATTATAATTTTGTTTATTACTGTTGATGGTTTCGAAATGATTTATTAAAATTCCGATTTATTACGATTTTTTGAAAATGACATAAGAATTGTTTACCATAAAATGATGGGAACATCATTGTGTTTAAGAATAAATATCTCAAAAATTAAAGATAATTTTCGAGAACGGATTTCATTGTTAAAAAGATGACACTATTCCATATCATTCCAAAGACGATTCAGTGATAAACCTGTTTCGCATGATAATTAAAAAAAAAATCGATAAATATTATTAACTTCGAGAATGGTAGTTGTAATTAAAACAATATATCTCAAAAACTAAAAGATATTTTGAAAAATGGGTGTTTGCATTGAAAAGTTAACAATTTACTTTATAAATGGTGATAATTTCATGACGATGTACTAAAACCTCGATTTATTACGATTTTTTAAAAATAAGATAAAAATTGAAAGTGAAAAACACGATCATGTTTAAAAATTGATATCTCGAAAACTAAAAATGATTTTCTAAAACAGATTTCATCATTAAAAAGATGATACTTTTTCATATAATTCATAAAATTATGAAAACAATTCTATAAAAAGCATGTTTTGTACGATATTTTTAAAACGTTCAGTAAAAACTGTTAATTTCTAGGAAGATAATTGAGGTTAGAAAAATTTATTTTAAAAATTGAGGTTGTTTCTCAAAAACTAATAGATATTTTGAGAGACGATCTTTTTCATTAAAAAGCTAACAATTTGTTCTATAAATGCTGATAATTTCATGACGATTTGTTAAAATCCCGATTTATTACGATTTTTTTAATACAAAAAGCAGCATCCAATAGTCGATGGACTTTCAGATGAACCAGGTTTGTTTCAACAGGACGACCCGTAGGACTACTTTTTAATTATTATATTTTAAATAATATATAAAAATCAANTTTGATAAAATTTTCGATGTTGCAATTTTCATCGATAACTTGCAAAATTCGCTACAAAATTAATTTCTTGAAGAATCCTTGTGGAAATATCACCAATTATTAATAAAAGTATCCTCTTTTTAATGCAAAAAGCCGTTTTGAAAAGTCATATTTAGTTCTTGAGAAATAAATTTTTGAAATACTCGAAAATTTTTTCGAATTTTTCAATTTTCGCCGATTAAGTTGTAAAAATTCGTATAAAATCCAGTTCTTGGAATATGAGTATGACAATTTCCCAGTGTTGATAAGAGTGTATCTTTCGCATATTCATGGAATGAACCTCGTAGAATTGTTAATTGGACAATCTAAAATATTGATGAAATCTTTCAGCATCGCTCTCAAGCTTTTTAACCAGACAGTGAAATTCGCCTTTAGCCTCTCTCTTTCTATTTACTGGATGCACCCAATATCTTCTCTCTCTTTCATGTTTTAGAAGAGTTGCCATTACCATAAAATGAATATCTTCTATACCTTCTACGATATTTTGAATCAATACAGTCGTAGCACTGAGAGAGTTCATACGTGGGTCTATAATGTTTTCCCATTCATATTCTGATTCTCATAATCTGAATCAGAGTGCTACGACTGTATTGATTCAAAATATCGTCAGAGTGCGTCAGAACACGACATATAGATGTGAACACTAACCATCACGTTAGAGAAATATAAATCCGGCTTTAGAACGCTAGGGTTTATCATAATATATAGTTTGGAGTTTACTGATTCAAAACCAATAATAGATCTTTATTTTACGCTAGTGTGTAGCAAACTTGAATATTGCTGCATTGGGTGGACCTTGTCTTATTTGACGCACAGAGAGAGTTCAGAGAAAATTTGTTAGGTTTATCCACTACCTCGATTGAACTATGTAGTACATCTACTATGACGTTATGGCCTCCAAAGTCTTGAGGATCGAAGAAGCTGTCTAGTTTTGCACTAGAACTAACATAAGACCTAGAACTAGAATCATTCGGGTTTAGCCGTCTTAAGAGACGTACGTCTAAATCCGAATGCTTTTAGTTCTAGGTCTTGTGTTAGTTCTGGTTTTAGTTGTTATTTATCGCTAAAACCTAGAACTAGAAAGTTTTGGGTTTAGTCATGCGTCTTTATAGTCTTAAGATTCAATTTAAAAAATTTTCATACAACTTTTGGCTATAACAGACACTTCCTTCCCCGTATTCGTTCATTATATTGAGGTTTTACTCTTAAAACATATCAACGCAGCTTGGTCATCTACATTTGCTTTAGACCATCTGACCAAATTAGTTTAAAAGCAAACAAAGAAAGGTAATTAAAACCTTTAACAAATTGTGGTCTTTCATTTAACGAAACGTAACCCAATACTCCATTACATTGTGTATATGTAGTTAGTGATTTTGTATAGTGCTAAAAATGTTTGGTCCAATGGACAGATGGCCTGGAGAATGGATCAAGCGCGTTTCCGAATTGAATTATTCAAAGGGAGCAAATAATTGCGGGGCGCCCGAGGGCTACGAAAGAGAGGGAGAACCAGGGGCAGCTGCCGCCCCCTCTTTTCCGTGCCGACGTCGTCGACGCTCGCGACGCCAACGACGCCAACATAACTACTATTTGTCGGTTGTACTTGACTTGAGGGACCATGAATAAATTGATTTTACCCGGTGGTTACACGCTCTCTGCAATTAACGACCGACAGTTTGAGTTTAGTAAACGTAAGGGACATTCGATATGCATATTCAAAATGTAAATTTATCTCATTTTGCATGCCTATAACAACATTTATTAGCAATAAACCAAAACTGTTTAACAAAAAGTGTTCAAAAAATTTAAAATTTTTTTATTGTTATTGTTATTACAATTATAGTAAGCACAANTAGAAATCTGAAAATATTTTAGATGAAGAGAACGTAATTGATAATACTTAAGTCTGCATTCTCAAATTTTTTGTTTGGCCAGAACCCCAGAAACGTCTAATGACCGGTCTCGCTGAGACACTCTGTATATCCCAGTATATCTACCCAGCAACATGGGTTTTGCAAAGGCGAATCCACAGCCACCAACCTACTCAGCTTTACTCAGTGCGTATCGAACGCACTAGATTGTCGAGGGCAGGTGGATGTGATATATACTGACTTTTCACGGGCTTTTGATTGCTTGGGCCATGGTTTGTTGGTTGAAAAGATGGAGAGGTTTGGATGTGACCACTTTCTCACACGACTTCTGGTATCTTATGTATTCGACCACAGGCTATACGTTGAGTTAAGTGGTATGAAGTCGTTAAGTAGGCAAATAAATGTTACTAGTGGCGTACCCCAGTTATCCATATTAGACCCTTTGCTGTTCAACATCCATATAAATGATTTACCTACGATTTTCAATAGGAATTTACTCCTATACGCAGAAGACCTGAAATTGTTTAGAATTTGGACAGACTTTATTTGTAGTGTTCTTAGAACAAATTAACGTTAAATACATTCAAATGTCAGATAATGAAATCCAAGGTTCCAACCTTCCAAATGCGTTATTTACACGAATTAAGAAGTGAAGATCCAGCAACATTCAAAAACTTTCTGCGTACGTCAGAAACCGACTTTAACTTTTTACTTTAACAAATTTCGGATAAAACAGCAAAATTAGATACAAACATGATACAATACATACATTCAGCTTTCGCTGAATTTCAGCCTCGCTTGTATCGAATTTACCCGCTATAAATTTTATTGCCTTTTGTTTCCTATCTCTATCCATGTATGCCATGTTTGCAATAATTCGGGAAACTCTTTAAAAACATCTATTAAAGTCAAAGTTTCCTCTTTTGACCATACGCGTTTGCACTCCATTTTAAAAACCTCCTACTCACTTCCACGAAAACTGCCAACTAGACGGAAATAAATTTTAACTTCATAACAGCTCCCCAAAGTTGTTTACACACGCAAGCGATTTATGTCGCGATTACTTGCCACCACTTCTGCGACTTGCTCTGTGAGAACTCTCAGAGAGTGTTTACACGTATAATTTTTTTTGGAAGTGCTATCAGACACAAGATTGCTGTCTGCAGGGTTTTGGGGGGATGTGATGTCGGGTGTGCTGGTTGCATCGGAAGTCTTGGAGACGAACGGCTAAAACTTTCTAGTTCCAGGTCTAGTGTTAATTCTAGTTTTACACTAGTACTATCACTAGAACTAACACAAGACATTCGGGTTTAGACGTCTTGAGAGACGTGCTAAATCCGAATGTTTCTAGTTCTAGGACTTGTGTTGGTTCTAGTTTTAGTTGTTATTCATCGCTAAAACCTAGAATTAAAAAGTTTCGGGTTTAGCCACGCGTCTTCATAGTCTTAAAATTCAAATTAAACAATTTTCATATAACTTTTGGCTATAACAGACACTTAGAAGTTTTACTCTTAAACAATCTCAATGCAGCTTGGTCATCTACATTTGCTTTAGACCATCTGACCAAATTAGTTTAAAAGCAAACAAAGAAAGGTAATTAAAACCTTTAACAAATTGTGGTCTTTCATTTAACGAAACGTAACCCAATACTCCATTACATTGTGTATATGTAGTTAGTGATTTTGTATAGTGCTAAAAATGTTTGGTCCAATGGACAGATGGCCTGGAGAATGGATCAAGCGCGTTTCCGAATTGAATTATTCAAAGGGAGCAAATAATTGCGGGGCGCCCGAGGGCTACGAAAGAGAGGGAGAACCAGGGGCAGCTGCCGCCCCCTCTTTTCCGTGCCGACGTCGTCGACGCTCGCGACGCCAACGACGCCAACATAACTACTATTTGTCGGTTGTACTTGACTTGAGGGACCATGAATAAATTGATTTTACCCGGTGGTTACACGCTCTCTGCAATTAACGACCGACAGTTTGAGTTTAGTAAACGTAAGGGACATTCGATATGCATATTCAAAATGTAAATTTATCTCATTTTGCATGCCTATAACAACATTTATTAGCAATAAACCAAAACTGTTTAACAAAAAGTGTTCAAAAAATTTAAAATTTTTTTATTGTTATTGTTATTACAATTATAGTAAGCACAAACTTAAACAAAACCACAATTTAATGTTAAATAATTACGTTTTAGAACGTTTTTAATTAAAAAAACATTTTCAAAATTAAGTTTTAAATAATCAAAATTCAAAAAATAATTTAGATCTAATCCCACTAGATGTCTATTCAACACAACTTTGACTATTCGACGATAGATGGCGCAACAACAAGAAAAGCTCCCTATCATTTGACGCATTTGACAGCGATGAGTCAAACTAAACGTCAAAATAACGACATTGTTATTAATTAAACAATCTACGATGTTTTTCTCCTTTAAATCGAAACCGTTCGGAGCGTAAAACCATCGTTAAACAATATCAAGGAGTATTACAAACTAAAAAATGGAGGAAAAATGAATAAATTGATTTTACCCGGTGATTACACGCTCTCTGAATTAACGACCGACAGTTTAAGTTTAGTAAACGTAAAGGGACATTCGGTATGCATATTCAAAATGTAAATTTATCTCCTTTTGTATTCCTAAAACAACATTTAATAGCAATAAACCAAAACTGTTTAACAAGAAGTGTTCAAAAAATTCAAAATTTTTTTATTGTTTTTGTTATTACAATTATAATAAGCACAAACTTCAACAAAACCACAATTAAATGTTAAAAATTACGTTTTAGAACGTTTTTAATTAAAAAAACATTTTCAAAATTAAGTTTTAAATAATCAAAATTCAAAAAATAATTTAGATTTAATCCCACTAGATGCCAATTCAACACAACTTACACTATTCGACGATAGATGGCGCAACAACAATAAAAGCTCCCTATCATTTGACGCATTTGACAGCGGTGAGTCAAACTAAACGTCAAAATAACGACATTGTTATTAATTAAACAATCTACGATGTTTTTCTCCTTTAAATCGAAACCGTTCGGAGCGTAAAATCATCTTTGAACAATATCAAGGAGTATTACAAACCAAAAAAATGGAGGCGGCCCCCCGATTGCCCATGATTAGCTTTCCATTTAAACAGAGCACCGAAAATGTTTCTTTCGCTCAACAATTAAAACCGGTGAGTTTAAACCCAATTTTCTTACCCAAATATATTAATTTCACCTTTAGTACATAGCTAATTTTTACCATGAAGACCCGGAGAGTTATTCAACAGAATTTAACCGCTTGGAGAGTCTACGTAACTCCTCGATGTTCCCACAACAATCCATTAACAGTTTACAATCCCAAAAACGATATTACGCCCAATTAAGTTTCTTAAAATCAAGATTTCCTATGCATGAAGGTCAACCGTGTGCTGTAATTTTTTCATGGAAAGATCCTTATTCTAATGCTTCTTGTGCTGTGGCTGATATCAAATTTGAAATGATGTGTGTTTTATATAACATAGCAGCTTTACATACTCAATTAGGTTCTGAAAGTCCTCGATCATCTTCAGAGGAAATGAAAATTGTTTGCACACATTTTCAATACGCCGCTTGGTGTTTTCAAACACTACGTGATAATTACTCAACAATGCTTAGTTATCATGATGCTGTTGAAATCACTCACGCAATGCAATTAATTTGTTTTGCCCAAGCACAAGAATGTATACTTGAAAAAAGCATGTTAGATAATAGAAAAGCCACAATTATAGCTAAAGTAGCCATGCAAGTAGTTGATTATTACAAACAAGCATTTGCTGCAATGCAGACATTAAGAGAAGATGCGGATGGTTTAAAAATCACTAAATACACCTTAAAATATCTTGCATTTAAATGCGAATATCACCGAGCTATCGCTTTACTTTATATGGGTCAACAATCTGAGGAACAACAAAAAATGGGCGAAAGGGTCGCGTTTTATCAAGCCTCTTTAGAACATCATGAAGAAGCTAGGAAATATGCTAGTAGTATGTCTTCTTCGCAAGTTGCACCTTTCAAAGAAGCATTAACGTTCACTCTTGATGTTATTGAGGGTAAAAGGAAGGCTGCTAAAAATGAAAATGAATTTATTTATCATGAAGAAGTTCCTAATAGAGATGTGTTACAAGAAATTAAAGGAGCTTCACTTGTTAAAGGAATTCCTTTTAATATAAATGATCCAGAAGTAAGTATTTTTTTGTTAATATCAAGTAAATAGAAATTTTAGTTGGTTTATTTTGAGTTATTTATAGTTTTATCTACAATGGATTGTGACTCATTCATGATAAAACTTGGTGATTGTTTAAAAATGTTTGTTTTTGTTTAAAAGTATTATATAGAGTATGTATTAAAGGTAGTGTGATAAACTTAATACTTAAGTAAAAAAACTTGAAATGCAATAAAAGTATATTTATTTATTTATAAAATGATGAGAAGGAGGAGGAATAATTAAAGGGGAATGCATTTAAAGGCGGATAATATATTATATTATTATCCTTAATAATCTGTTTTGTATCTAATCAAGAACACTGAAAATGAGGAAGTTTTGAACAAAAACATCCAAAATGAAAAAAGTAGCAAAAGTCTACATGATGTCTCATACTTTTAAAATCACTCCTATTCCATGGTCTCAACTGAAAGATGATTTTTTAGTTTGTGTTCTATACACTTAATAGTTGTAAATACAATTCCATGTCTTGAAAAGATGTTTTTGGCAACCACCCTGATATTTTGTAATTCTAAAATACAGTGTTCGCCAAAAAGTCAGCAACACCCGTTTTATTTCTGTTGTATTGCATCAACGTGCCTGAAATTTAGCTTATATGGGAGGCTTATACTGATCTTTCGATCTAAAGTATTTTCAAGATGGTGGCCACTTCCGGTCTACCGCAAGTAGACCTCAACTTCGTTATTTTCAATTGAATGTTATAATTTTTATTGCACCTTTTAATTGTATGCGAAAAAATATGTTGACTTTGATAAATATTACTGGTACCTAGCATTCTTCGTTTTCGAGTTATTTTGCTTTTAAGTTTTTGTTTGGTAAATGCAAAACTAAATGCTTTTAAAAGCCCATTTCTCAGACAATATTCATTCAATAAAGCTCTAACTTGGTACAATTACTCTTCAGATGATATCAAATTGATTGTCATTTGTTGTATCAGACTATCTTATACAGGGTGATCAAAAATTGAATTATCGTTTCTCCATATTCAATGGCACAAAAGCTGAAAATTTTAAATGGAACGCCCCATATTTTTTTAACCTAGGAGAGAGAGAATTAAATTTATAATCCTTTTGTTTTCATTGTTTTATTTATTTGTCTTCTGTTTGTTATTTTTGGTAAAAAAAAGATAGTAAACTAAAAGATTATCAACCAAAGTTAATTGTAAAAATAAATTCAACGAAAAACTGTCAAAATATCATGGCCTAATAAATGGCAAACTCCCTTTCTGGTGAGCTAATAAAATATGGGGCGCAGCATTTAAAATTTTCGACTTTGTTGCCATTGAATGCGGTAAAAAGGTAATTCACTTTTTGACCAGCCTGTATAAGATACTATGATACAGTAAATGACAATCTATTTGACAGCTTTTGAAGAGTAATCATGCCAATTTAGAGCTTTTTTGAATGAACGTTTGCTGAGATATGGAGTTTTAAAAATTTAAAATCAAAATAACTCGAAAACGAAAAACGCTAGGTACCAATAACTTTTATCAAAGTCAACTTATTTTTTCGTATATAATTAAAAAGTGCAATAAAAACTATAGCATTTCATTTAAAATAACGAAGTTGTGATCTACTTCCGGAGGACCGGAAGTGGCCACCATCTTAAAAATACTTTAGTTCGAAAGATCGGTATGAACCTCCTATATAAACTAAATTTCAGAAACGTAAATACAATGGAACAGAAATGAAACGGGTGTTGCTGACTTTTTGGCGGACACTGTATATGAATGTTTATCACACTACTTTAGATATACTTTATACAGTGAATTTCACTTAAAATGTAATATACAAAAATATATTTCTATAGAAACCAGGGACTGCTACATCCATTTTTATTTTGTAGTCCACTACAAAACACACCAACCTGTAGTACACTACAGGTTGGTTACCCACAGTCTACGTCACACTATTTGCCACGCCTAGTTAACTGTCATTGAATTCTATGCGTTTGCCGTGTGTTTTTAGAGGTTATTATGATAGTCATATGTTTATATACAACTGAAGAACGGGTACGTTTGCTTGGAGTGGTTATCGACGACACTCTTAAATGGAAATCGCATATTGATGCACTCTATAAAAAGTAGAGCAGTTTTTGCTACGCTCTACGTCAAATGAAAAAGTTGGTGAATGATCGCGTTATACATTTATGCTACCACGGTTGTTGCTATTCGCAAATACGGTTTGGTATCATAGTCTGGGGAGGCAACAGCGAATTACGTCGCGTATTTGTGTTGCAGAAGAGAATAATACGCACCATGCTCGGTTTAAGTTACGGACAATCGTGTAGAGGCAATTTTAGGAAAAATAGGTTGTTNGTGCAATAAAAACTATAGCATTTCATTTAAAATAACGAAGTTGTGATCTACTTCCGGAGGACCGGAAGTGGCCACCATCTTAAAAATATTTTAGATCGAAAGATCGATATGAACCTCCTATATAAACTAAATTTCAGAAACGTAGATACAATGGAACAGAAATGAAACGGGTGTTGCTGACGTTTTGGTCGACACTGTATATGAATGTTTATCACACTACTTTAGATATACCTTATACAGTGAATTTCACTTAAAATGTAATATACAAAAATATATTTCTATAGAAACCAGGAACTGCTACATCCATTTTTATTTTGTAGTCCACTACAGGTTGGTTACCCACAGTCTACGTCACACTATTTGCCACGCCCAGTTAACTGTCATTGAATTCTATGTATGTTCTCTCTTGTGTGTTTTTAGAGGTTATTATGATAGTCATATGTCAATACAAGATTTACTTTTGATGTTAATAAGAGTACGTCTACGATATAACCTCTTAAAAAACACAGCAAATGGATAAAACACAATAACAGCTGACTGGGAGTGGCAAATGGTGTGACGTAGTGTGCGGACACGTTATCACAACAATGGATGTAGCAGTCCTGTTAAATTCTACTGTCCTTAACTGTGTCCCACATAAAATGCAACATGTCTGAATGTTTCTGGTTGTAAGCCTAATGTTAGTTCTAGTGACAGCGCTAGTTTACATAAGATATCACTATATTCCATATTTTTATTGAACTAAAACTAGAACTAACACTAGACCTAGAACTAGAAAGTATCGGGTTTATTATTGCATCTGAAGACAGCTATAATTACTGTACTACTCCTTTTTTTTTTAATTGCGTGTCCAAATTAATAGACATAAATTCTTTCAACCTTAATTCAATAAAACTAATATTTGTTTTTGCAAAACTAACGACTTTTGTTGTTTGATTTGTGACTTCTATAGTTGCATGGTTTATAAGGAATACATTATTTAAAAATCACTATTAAATTGTGAACATTTCTGATCCTAGTACCTAAAGATATGATGTACGGGAACGATTTTTAAAATTTTCAAAAATATGTCTATTACCATCTAACTAAGAGACATGTGACTTTTTTCTTATTTTTACCAGAACAGGTATGGTTTGGCCTCTCGTCCGGTACCCGCTTGACGTTGAGTGTCAGTTGGGACATCCTGTATAAAGTTTATATTTGTGATGAAGGTCCTGGCTCTTCTGATATTGTTGATTTTTTGGCGAAGAAATCGTCCGGACTTTCTTTTTCGTTCATTAAGCAAATGTCGGCAGCAGGCGATCGCATCCAAAACTCCTCTTCTTGCTTTTGCACTCTTGTCAAAATTTGGGTCATTCGCTACAATTTGACCTACTTTTTCGGTTATCGTTTCCAAACTTTTTTTAACAAATTATTAGTCATTTCTTCGTCTTCAGAACCACTGTTTTCGCCTTCTTCAATTCCTTATTCTGCCAGTTCCTGAAGGTCGTCGTTGGTAAGCCCTTCACCAGAAACCTGTAGTAGCTCCTCAATATCCTCTAGTTATCTCCTAGTCCTGCTGTTTCGACTAGATTGACAATTTGACCAAAAATAGGTTCTTCTTGTTAATAATTCTGGGGTACCTCCGGCCATATCTTCTTCCACTTCTTAGTTAATTCTTGCCAAGCGACGTCGATATGCCTATGGCATCCAGAATGTTATATTTTTTCCAAAATTGCAAAATTGTTTCTTTATCTCCACCTTCTGAATTAACGACGCAATGACAAATGCTGCAATAATTTGAATCCGGCTATATTTTAAACATTTTTAAGGGTTATTATAAGAACGTTACCTTTTTCCAAGCAAAACTTTTCTTTTGCAAAACTACCCAATACCTGTACTATTAAGCTGTATTGCATTTTATGTGGGACTGTGTAAGTACTGCATTGATATATTGCGAGTTATATGAAATTCCCGGTATATATTTTGAACACATTAAATTTTAGATTTCAGGCCCTGATATTTTTGCACGTTTAGTTCCTATGCAAGCACATGAAGCGTCATCACTTTACAGCGAGCAAAAAGCCCAATTAATGCGTCGAATGGGCGAATTGATTGAAATAAAAGATCAAGCATTAGCCGAATTTATGTCCTCTTTGCAATTGGAAGTTCTAAATCAGGTAATTTTTCAACAAAGAATTCATTCCTTCATTAATTTTTATTTTCCTTTTAATGTAATAAGATTCATCAATGTAAAGGACTCCCTCAAGATATAATCGACAGAGCTGCAGCTTTATCAGCAAGAAACACAATTTGTCAAGATCTTTCGGCGGTGATGACAAAGCTTTCAGGTAGTTTTATTGATGTCGAAGCAATGTTACGCGACATCCAAGAATTGTTAAAAGAAGAAGAATCTAAAGAAAAAGAGTACCAAAGCTTAATGGGGAAAAGGCCACCGTCGATAATCGCTACTGATTTATCAAGGGAAGCCGCGAAATATCAAGAAGCTCATAACAAGGCATCCGATTCGAATCAAAATTTACATCGTGCGATGATGGCGCATGTCACGAATATTAAATTATTAGCGATGCCTCTGCAACAATTACAGCAACAGATACCGAGTATAGAGTTGCCTAATCCGAATATTGACGAAAAACAGCTTAGGGAAATACAAATGTTGTTGGGTAAAGTTGAAGAAATGAAATCACAAAGAATTATGTTATGGAATCAATTTCGTGAAGGTATTCATAAAGACGATATAACAGGGATTTTAGTAACGAAAAAATCATCGGAAAAATTAGATGATATTTTTACAAAAGAATTAATGAAACATAAAACAGCCTCTGAGTTAATTGAAAAAAATGTTGGTGCTCAAGATAACATCGCGAAAGCTTTAGTGGAAGCTTACGCCCAGTTTACTTCCGCCAGAAAATATATTCAAGATGTTACAACGAAAAGAAGTACTTTTATTACCAATTTAATCGCTTCTTACGACGCCATTGATGATCTGTTGAGCAAAGCAAACAAAGGAATTGAATTTTATAACAAACTAGAGACGAATGTAAGCAAATTATTCCAAAGAATTAAAAGTGCTTGTAAAGTTCAAGACGAAGAAAGAGAACAGATTTTATTAAAAAATAAAGAAGTCAAACCTGAACCTATTATTAGTGCAGGTTTAACAACAACCAGAGGTCCTAAACTCAAAGATTACTTAGATAACATGAAAGGTGATAAACTTTCAGTTAAAATGGATAATTTTAACCCAGTTTATGCAGTTGGATCAGATTCTTTATGGCCACCAGGTGTTAGACCAACTCCTGTTGGTTCTGAAATAACCACCACAGCTTCTAGCAACACTTATGTTGGTGGTGAACGCGTTGATTATAGTCAGCTAGCNTTTCAGTTAAAATGGATAATTTTAACCCAGTTTATGCAGTTGGATCAGATTCTTTATGGCCACCAGGTGTTAGACCAACTCCTGTTGGTTCTGAAATAACAACCACAGCTTCTAGCAACACTTATGTTGGTGGTGAACGCGTTGATTATAGTCAGCTAGCTTATGGATCATCAAGCCAGACAAATTCCGTTTATACTTATAGCGCAGGTTATAATCAGCCCATCACAAATCCAGGACAAGGTTATAACAGCGATTATACGCAAAATATGAGTTATGGAACCAGTGTTGTTAGTGGAAATAACCCAGCAATGACTCAATATTATCAGGGAATGAATAATACTGGAGGTAATAACATGGTTGATTCATCAAATTATGGAGGGTATAGTGGATATGGTTATCAAGAAGCTGCATCACAAGGAGGAGTTAACTATACGCAACAAGGAATGAATTTTAATCAAGGTTATGGTGGGGGTTATAATAATATGGGGTATGATCAAAATTTACCAGGAAGTACCCCAAATGTAAGTGGAACTAATCAGAACCCAAGTGGTAGTAATCAAAATCTAAGTGGAGTCAATCAAGACCCAAGTGCATTCAGTCAAAATCAAAGTGGATTCAACCCAAATCCAAGTGGATTAAGTCAAAATCCAAGTGTATACACCCAAAATCCAACATTAAGTAATCAAAATTCCGTTGGAAGTATTGCAAATCCAACTGGAATTGTTCAAAACCCAACTGGAATTGTCCAAAACCCAACTGGAATTGTTCAAAACCCAACTGGAACTGTTCAACAACCCATTCCCATTACACCTAATTCTTCTGGAACTATTCAAAATACAACTACACATATTCAACAACCCATTGGTGTTCCTCCAAATTCCACTGGAATTCTTCAAAATCCAACTGGAATGATTCAAAATTTAGCTGCACCTCTTCAAAGTCCATCAACGAATATTCCGAATCAAAACACAATATATCACGGCGAATACGTTCCTCAAAGTGTACATCAAGGATACTCAACAGAACCTACACAATCTCTAACTAGAACATCAATGGCAACTTGGCAAAATCTCCCGACGATTTCGAATAGTTACACTTCTACTGGAAGTCAACAAAATGCCTATGAAACATATTCAACTCCTGATAACAATTTAGATGATATATTGTCGGAGAGAATGGCCGCTTTACTTGCTAAAAATAAGCAAACGCCAAAACCGCAAGGTGCTAATGTTAATTATTCGCAATATGATTATGTGGGTTATGGGGAAAATTATCAACCTGGTTTTGTGGGAACTGATCAAGCGTCTATTTCTGGAAGTGTTCACAGTGCCCAAAGTGCTACATCTTATTGGGGCGAACAACAATCAGGTGTTGTATCTCAAGTTTCTCAACCGCAAATTGTTCAAACGTCTCAGCCACAGACATCGTTTTCGGATTCAGCTTATGGAAGTCAAAGCACGTTTAATTATTTAGACCAAAACAAATTTTCTTCTGCAAATCCAGAAGAATATCAACAATACTATCAAAATCAACCTAATTTGCAATATTATGATTATTCTCAGCAAGGTTACAGCGGCCAAAATTATTACAATTACCCGAATTATTCAACAGCTAATTACCAAACAGTTCCAACTGTTTCAACAGTACCCCAAACTCTTCAACCGACTCATTCAAACACAAGTACGACTACTAAGGATGTTTCAAAAAACTCAATTTCTCCAAAAAAAGAAAGTAGTATAGATTTATTATCTGGACTTGATTTTAATATATCCCAAGCTCCTTTGGTACCTCAAACTGAAATTAAAAAGGAAGAAAAACCACAGGAAGTAGTTGCAAAACCATCAACGATTGAAAATACGAATCCACCGAAAATGCCTGTAAAAACAGAAAGTGATGTTGTGAATAAAATTAAGAAAAAATTGGAACGTCCAAAGACTGACCCCTTCCAAAATGTAGGCGTCGTTGCAACGTTTCTTCAAGAAGTCGACAAATTTGAAAAATTTTGCGACACCTTGTTTACTAAAACTTTAAACGGACCAACTAATTTAGATTTGAAATGGAAAGAAATCCACGATCGACAAGAAAATGAGATTTATAATAAAAGCATTTCTATTGCGAGATGTTATCCATTGAAAAATCGCTTTGCTGATATTTTACCTTACGATTATAGCCGTGTTGAATTAAAAACGACTGTTGACGATTATATCAACGCGTCTTACGTAAAAGATTCGTCGCAAAATTGTCCTATTTTTATAGTAACACAAGCACCAACTCAAACAACAATAGCTGACTTTTGGGCTATGGTATTTGAACAAGAAATTGACATTGCAATTTGTCTTTTAAACAACAATGAAATTGAAAACGATGGTTATTGGCCAAAAGAAACGGGCAAAGACATTTTTATTGCAAATAAAGTAATTTCTTTAGTGAGTACAGTTACTAAAGATCATTGGGTTGAAAGAAGAATTACCGTCAGTTTACCAGAAAAAAGAAAATTTAAAACTTTAGTACATTTACAGTTTACTGCTTGGTCTGGAAGCGTTTTTTCAACAACTCCAGTTCCTTTTGTAAATTTTGTGAAAGAAACCCTAACAATATGTGATCAAATGGACGTTTGTTATCCGATTTTAGTCCATTGTTCCGCTGGAATTGGAAGAAGTGGGTTGTTTTGTGTTTTAATGGCGGCAATTCTTGAAGTTATGATTAATCCTAGTGTACTACCTGATATTCCTTTAATCAGTGGGAAAATGTCTTGTAAAAGAAGGAATATTTTAAGGGATAGAGAGCATTTGAAATTTTGTTATACAGCATTCCTTTATTATTTGAAAGAATTACAAACTAGTAAGTATCAAAACTCACTCTTAATTTTTACACTTTACAGTAAAACCTCGATATAACGAATTTCTGATATAACAGACAAAATATTTTTAAGTCATAATATTAATATTATCTATTTGATACATCAGTATATTTAAATATAAATGTTAGCTCTTATAGATAGAGTCCAAATCGGGTTATTCCTCAAGTCCAATATTCATAGATAAATTCGGGGTATTCCCCGATTTGTTTATAGGATGTATACATGAAGGACGATAGTTCTAGTTTTAATTGTTGTTCAGCGCGATGTTGCTTTTAAAACTTAGATAATTTAGAAATTTGGGGATTCCAAACGGAGCTCGAAAAATACAATCTTATAGCATAAATATTTATAAAATTTTGCGTGACTTTCATAACGAAGCCAAGCCTTTGCAACAACTCCGTCAACGTGGTCCTCAAACGTTAATTTGACATGAAGTGTAATGTCCAAGTTAAAAGAAAATCTAATAAACTATATGAAAAATGTTAAAATATAACATAACATAATAATTGGTCAATTTGCGAAGTTGAAACTACGACATATTTGTCATCGGCCGTTTTACTTAACCAAAAGAAACAAACAAAGAAAAAACAAAACATAATCATATAATGTAAGCGATTCTAACATAAATCAAATCAGTTCACTGTGGCGACATAGAACATAGATTACGTATTTTATACATTATGCAAGATTCTTTTTAAATGCACTCGGCTTTTTTCGTTTTATATGATGAGTGCAAGAATTATATATAGTTATACGGAAAGGATCTTTTATAAAAAGAGGTATGGATATGACGTGTTTGCGTCTAACGTTTATATTACACAGGGTGAGTCAGAAAGAATGGGAAATCCAAATACCGGAAATACTACAGACCAAAATATGATATTTTAACCTCACATAAATAAAAAAATAGAATATATTAGTGGTTTTCGAGGCACAGAGTTTTGAAAGTTAAATTCTTATTTCGAAATTTCTTGATAATTTTGAAGCTTTTTGTACTATTAACATAAAATTTGGTAGTTTTATGTTTTCGAACATGGGAAATACGAATTTGAAACACTGCTCGTTTGATAAATCAAACCATAAGTTTTTTGGCTGTCGAGCTACGACCAATAAGAACTACAAATCACAAAGAGTATTCAATTTTACATAAAAAAGGTACTCTTATTTAAATAGTCTAAGTCTATCGGTTTTCAAATTATTTACTTTTAAATGTATTTTTTTTGTTGGCTTATTTTTCCGCTCATGTTTCGACAACTGCTTGTTAATTGTGAACATTGATCTAATTTCTGCAATAATCATTTTTACCAACAATAAAGTTATTACCAATTTCAAAACGCCACGACATAATGAGTTTTCTAGTGAGAAATCCAGATTTAAATCCATTGGATTTTTGAATATGGTCACAATATTCTATTGTTATTAATTAATTGTTATTGTTATCGATTATTATCGTTACTAATTGCTATAGTTACTGCGTGTTATTGATTTTAATGTTAACCTTAAAATTACTTTGAAACAATTAAAAGCAGATAACTTGGAAACCAGTAGACTTAGACAATGTAAGCAAGACTACCTTTTTTGTGTAGAATTGAAAGCTCCTTCAGATTTCTGGTTCTAATTCACCATACCTCAACGGACAAAATAGTCATGACTTGATATCTCAAACGTGCAGTGTGTATCTAGCGCCCTCTATGAGTAATCACAAAATAAATTTCAAATTCGTATTTCTCATGCTCGAAAACATATAACTACCAAATTTTATGTTAATAGTACAAAAAGCTTCAAAATCATCAAGATATTTCGAAATAAGAATTTAAATTTAACTTTCAGCACCATGTGTCTTGAAAACCACCGACATTTGTATAAGAAATGTTAGGTTAAATCGTCATATTTTAGTGTCTAGTATCTCCGGTATTCGGATTTCCCATTTTATCTGACTCACCCTGTATGTATCAGTCCTAAATGTAATTTTTCTACAAAGGTATGGTGGAGAAGACAGAAATGCCACTCTATTAACTAAATATAGAAGATAATATGTGAGCCTATTTCTCATACTGAGCCAATTAACTCGTTCAAATTTACAAATACCAAAAATATATCTCCAACAACTATTTTGAACGTGCTGAATTATACTGCGATGGGCGCTGGGTAAATACCCGGCGGGTAGGTATTTATAAAATGGGTATTTACCCCGGCCCAGGATAAATACCCAAACAGTACATATAAAAGTGATACAAGTACTGCTCATTCTTCATTCTAGCGACGATGATCCGTCCAGTTCCACTTGTGCTTTGCCACAATATTGACCACATCATTTACACCAGTTCTTCTTCGTAGGACTTCATTTCGTATGTAGTTGCTCAGGGTTACACCCAGCATCGACCTCTCCATCTTTCTTTGCGTTACAGGATTCTCTGAATTCGCGGGAAGGCAGGCTCGGCCGCCCGCAGCACTTTTACCTCAGCAGATCCCTTGTACTTACTTCTCTCATTTGGTCAGCATTAGGGTCCTTCCAGCCATATTAAGTTGGAGGCAAAGGCTAGAATTTGTCCTGGTTGTGCTGCCCTGATTCCACTCATGCTAATCTGGACATCTCCAAAAATGGATAACCTTAATGTTTGGAGGGCCACGCAGTCGCATGAAATGTGTTCCGCTGATTTCTCTTCCTCACCGCATCCTCTGCAGATGTTGGTGTCACTTACTTTGCGTTACTTTGAGCCTCCTGGTAATGGCCACCGTTAATGTTAAAGTTCTTTTCAAATATACAGGAATATCACTCATGAAGATGTCTCTAAGTTTCCCGTAGACTAACCATGCGCGAGTTTAGTTCGCTTGTTTGATTATCTCTCGATACACGAACCTCATGGCCAAGATATACATAACTGTCAACTCTCTCAATCTCATTATGACCAATGTTGATGTTAGAGCTAGGAACAAAATTTGTCATCAATTTTGATTTCTCCACGTTGATCTTTTGCCCGACTCTTACGATTAGACAACTCCTGTAAGTCGTTCAGCATCAGTTTCATCTCTCTAAGGCTATCCGAAATAAGGACGATATCGTTCGCGTAGCGCAATGTTTATACCTTTTTGGGTCCAATGCAGTTGTTTAAATGCACTCTTAAGAACTGTGATGAACAATTTGGGTTCAACATTGTATCGCCTTGTCTTACTCCATGTCCAATGGGTATTCGGTCAGTACTTTTATGTAATTTTACCGTCATTGCAGTATTCTTATAATTGTTATAAATAAGTTTGGTTCTGCCATCAACTCAATTTAAATAAAATTTTATAAGTACCTCTAAATACTCATCGTGGGTAAATACCCTAGGTATATATCCAAGGAATTTTCCCTTGAAAATAAATACCCGAGTATTTAACAACACTGGATATGGGCCATACATTTATTTATTTATTTTACTTCCGAAATTACAGGGTTGCCCCTAATTACAAATTTCAGAACTTAAGTCTACTAGTACATAATATAACCAACAAAAATAACAAAACAACCAAGATCAAGCATAAATGTTAATTAACCCATCACAGAACGCGCGGAGGATATATTGAACCAAAACTTTAAAAAATGAANGAAGACAGAAATGCCACTCTATTAACTAAATATAGAAAATAATATGTGAGCCTATTTCTCATACTGAGCCAATTAACTCGTTCAAATTTACAAATACCAAAAATATATCTCCAACAACTATTTTGAACGTGCTGAATTATACTGCGTCAAATATGGGCAGTGATGGGCGCTGGGTAAATACCCGGCGGGTAGGTATTTATAAAATAGGTATTTACCCCGGCCCAGGGTAAATACCCAAACAGTACATATAAAAGTGATACAAGTACTGCTCATTTTTCATTCTAGCGACGATGATCCGCCCAGTTCCACTTGTGCTTTGTCACAATATTGACCACATCATTTACGCCAGTTCTTCTTCATAGGTCTTCATTTCGTATGTGGTCGCTCGGGGTTACATCCAGCATCGACCTCTCAATCTTTCTTTGCGTTACTGGATTCTCTGGATTCGCGGGAAGGCAGGCTTAGCCGCCCGCAGCACTTTTACCTCAGCAGATCCCTTGTACTTACTTCCCTCATTTGGTCAGCATTAGGGTCCTTCCAGCCATATTACCTTGGAGGCAAAGGCTAGAATTTGTCCTGGTTGTGCTGCCCTGACTCCACTCATGCTAATGATGATTTGAATACTGGATATTTCCAAAAATGGATAACCTTAATGTTTGGAGGGCCACGCAGTCGCATAAAATATGTTCCGCTGATTCCTCCTCCTCACCGCATCCTCTGCAGATGTCGGTGTCACTTACTTTGCGTTACTTTAAGCCTCCTGGTAATGGCCGCCGTTAATGTTAAAGTTTCGGAACCGTATGTCATAACCAAAGGGGGAAGCACGCATTGATTGAAAGCCGTTCTGGAATACAGGAATATCGCTCATGAAGATGTCTCTAAGATTCCTCGTAGACTAAGAGAGTTTAGTTCGCTTGTTTGATTATCTCTCGATACACCAACCTCATGGCCAAGATATACATAACTGTCAACTCTCTCAATCTCATTATCCCCAATGTTGATGTTAGAGCTGGGAACAAGATTTGTCATCAATTTAGATTTCTCCACGTTGATCTTTTGCCCGACTCTTAGACACCTCCTGTAAGTCGTTCAGCATCGTTTCATCTCTCCAAGGCTATCCGAAATAAGGACTATATCGTTCGCCTAGCGCAATGTTTATACCTTTTTGGGTCCAACGCAGTTGTTTAAATGCACTGTTAAGAACTGTGATGAGCAATTTGGGTTCAACATTGTATCGCCTTGTCTTACTCCATGCCCAATGGGTATTCGGTCAGTACTTTCATGCAATTTTACCGTCATTGCAGTATTCTTATAATTGTTATAAATAAGTTTGGTTCTGCCATCAACTCAATTTAAATAAAATTTTATAAATACCTCTATATACCCATCGTGGGTAAATACCCCCAGGTATATATCCAGGGAATTTTCCCTTGAAAATAAATACCCGAGTATTTAACAACACTGGATATGGGCCAGTTGCTCCATGGACAAAATTAGAAAGCACTAAACTATTTCTTTACACCGATATGAAACCTAACATCCAATATGTGCCCATGTTGGTAAATACGTCCAAGAGCACAGATTTGTGAAACGCTAACTTGAGTCGATTACCAGTCCAAGATTCCTTTTTTCTGGAAAAACTTCTATTTCTTCGTTATATAAAAGCACATTTACATCACTTGAATTTAAATTATCGATACATACTACAAGGCGTGTCCGTAAAATAAGTGTCGTTTTGAAAAAAAAAAACATAAAAACATTTTTTCAAAACAAAATTTATTTTTACTTGTAAGAGCATGTCTTAAACTGTTTTTCTACTTAGTTGCCACCATTTTCAGACATTTGTCCTAGCGGAAAACCAACTTTTCTATACCCTCTTCATGGAAAGATGCCACCAGTGACGACAAAGTTGTCTTAAAGTTTTGTTTTTTCCACTCCATCAGCTGTTGTTTACATTCTGGAGTGACATGATGAACCCAAGTTTCATCACCGGTTACAATTTTGCATAAGAATGTATCTCCTTCATCATTGTATCGAGTAAGAAATGTCAAAGTCGCTTCGTTTTGTGAACACCGTGAGCATTTTTGGAACACAATTTCCTATAATTTAATTTAATCATTTTGTGACAATGTCATGCAATACGGTGGATCAAACCGGTACTTATTTTCCGGACACGCCTCGTATTTTTGGTTTTGTTGTATTTAAATGCAATGCCATTCTATTAGAATAATCAAGTAGCGATTTGAGATTCTGTCTTGGATCTGCTGTTCTACATGTCTTGGAAAAGAAATATACAGCTTTAACAACTTGGCTGCGCCCTCACAATAAACTCGAAATCAATCTTATCGCCGTACCAGACACTCCAAGGTAATGCAACTGTGCTAGGAGGATCTAATGGATTACCTTATCGAAAGCCTTACTATAATCCGACAGTATCAGAATACTACTTTTTATCTCTAGCATTTATTATGTCATCTTAGAAAGAACTGGCAAAATACCTATGGGATTCAAATCCTAATGGAAGCGGTTTCTTAGGTAAAGGCGTTATAAGAATAACCTTAGAGGAATTGGGAAAAATACATTTTTCTATACAACAATTAACTGTATGAGTAATATATTGTATATTAGACATATTAATCTTAAGTCTCAAACTAACAACATTACAAAACACGAATAGAATAAATTAAGCTAATTGAAAATATGAAATAGTAGTTGCCTATCTATGCGTGACGTCACGAACGGGCCCAATTTGTGTGAATTAAAATTATTTATTCAAACAGTTTAAAGTGCAAATTAAAGATTTACATATAATGGACTTTTAGCTATAACGGACACTCGTATTAGTCGATTATATCGCGGTTTTACTGTATTTGTTTATTTGTAATTTAAAAATATTTGTATAAATGTAAAAAACGTCATCAGTCACGCTATTTTCTAAAATTAATCATTCTTGATTGTATGGTATAGTTAATGAGTTTGTTTTCTTTTTTTCAGCGAAAATATTTTTGCATTGACGTTTATTTCCTTCGTCTTTATAAGAATTTGTTTTAAAGATAATTTTAACGCTTACAACAAAGTCCTTGTTGACACAATTAAGTCCAATTATAAAAAAAAATATATAAAATAACACGACATAATAATATTTTTGTTTAATTTTAGGATATAAGCCAGAAACTTCTGGTCATTCAAGAAAAGCGTCAACATCATCGTTGAACATTCCTCCAGTAGTTGATGATCCATTCAGTTCACTCGATCCATTATGGGCAACTAAAAAGAAATAAATTTTAAAGTATATTATTTGAAAATTAATTTTATATCAGAAGTGCTTTAAAAGATATTTTAAACTTAAACTTAGAATTTACTGTATAGAAGTTCTTGTATTATTTCAGAATTTATTGTACTATTTACTTGTTGTAGTGAACCAACTGACGTATATCTACATTAAATTATAACTAAACTTGTAAAACATAATGTTTTATTTCAGATTGAATCCTGATTGTTCCTGCTTTTGCTTTAAAATAAGATTTGAATTAGAAAATAAATATATGCTCCATCTATACGTAAATGGTATAATTTGAACGTATCAAAACAGCGAACTGCGCGAAACTGTGATGACATCTGTTGAGAATAAAATCAGCGCCTGCCTCAAATTGCAGCTCCAAAATTGATTGTTTGTTACGTACCGAGATGCACCTCAGTCTGGGCTGGTTTTCCGACTGAAAACCGGAGTTTTCCGGGTGACGCGATATGGATTCACATCCGGTGGGTTCGGGGATGCAGCTGAGGAACTAGTAGACCGTATCCCGGTAAATCATAGTCCGGGGTTCCACAAGATTGTATAAGAAAAATAAAATAGGTGAGTCAACTATTATTTTTATTTCATTCAAAAAATAGTCGATTTCAAAATAAAAATTCAAATCGAATCAATTTTTTTAAAGATAATTCTGTAATATTTAAAAATCTAGTTATTGTACGAGTTGTCATGGTCGTTTTGATTAAAAATTAAAATCTGCCTCGTGTTATTATCGTTTGGGAATTAGGTCGACGTTTTGCATTTTTTTAAAGGCGCATTTAACGGGGTTATTTTACCGCTGGTTTTTGGAACCCTATTGTTTCCCCCGGTGCAAGGGAAAGGGTTTGAAACCGGGAGTGGTGGTAGGGGTTGTGAAATGAGTGTGCATGTTACTGCAGGGGGAAGCAAAAGCAGCAGCAGCCTCGATCGATTTTAGTTTTACGCGCGACGGGGATCGGCGAAAGTGATCGAAATGTATCGATTGAAAAATTACCCCTTACGTTTCCTTTCAATTCGTTTTTTTTTTTTTCTTTTCTCTCCCCTTTCACTTTCTGTTTTTTTTTTCTTTCATCAACCATAACCTGCCCGAAACAATAAATCATTCCACCCCCGACGAATGAATTCTTTCAGCTAAAATAAAGTATTTTAATTTTTAATTTATTCAATTTGTATTGAATAGGTTTTGATTATCATTCAAAATTTTGAGATGTTTCTGATTTCCTTGGATACTGTGAATTATTGATGCTGTGCAAGATATCCCCTTTCTCTTTGTGAACCCCTCGAACGCGATCTGTTAAAAGGGGTGTAGCCAGTAAGGAGACAGGTGACTATGTGATTTAAAGGGGCACTTTTATTGTGTTACTCCTAGGAATTTGGGTCACTCTTGCTTTTTGTCTCCGCGGCTTCCCTTAGCACCCCGTTAGCTCCTGTCGGAAACCGCGTGACATGGAAAGGGTGGACTCTCTCCGTTTCTTTCTTTATTTCAGTATGCAAATAACAATTTCCAACTTCTGATTTAATTCTGTTTACTTTTGTGAAACATGACAACTTTATAATGAGTTTTGGCAGAAAATTTTAATATTTTCCTCCGATTAAAGGTGTAATTTTTTTACTTTTATTTCTTGCAAGTCATTACTTGAACCTTTTAACTCTTTAACTTTAATGTTTCACTCGTCTAAAATTCCTCTCATGTCACAGGTGCCATGGCAACTTCACATCTTTCTTAATTCATTAAAAACGATTGCGCCACTCCTAAGGAGCGAGGGGGAGGAGAAGAAGAGCTAACATCATTTAAAGTTTCCGCAACTACATTTCCCTCCCCGTTCTCCTTTACCTCCTTGGCAACCAACGAACGCGTTGCTCCCGACTCAGTTCCAGTTACGTTATTATCATTATTTAGACATAGGCGAGGCCCTGCATTAATGAAAGTCACGGCGAATTACGCGCCAGGTTTTCCCCCAAAAGAGAAGCGAAGGGAGGGACGACGACGAAAGGGCGCGATGGGGTTTCTCGAGGGTTTGGGGGGAAACGAGCGTGGGTTAGGCAGGTGAAGTGAAAGTTTGCTCTGACGTGGATGGGGGGAAAATACGGGAGTAGGAGGGGAAAGGGGCGGCTGTTTCAGCCTTGGCCCAGGCCGAGTGGGGGGACGTCGAGTCGTCGCGCAGACACCTTGCACCCTGCAACCCTCTGCCCCCGTTCGACACTTTGCAGCCCCAAGGACGTCCTACTCTAGGTCCCTTGTGCCCTGATAAAAATCGAGCTTGCACGAAAATAGGGGGGGACGTGTAGCGGTTTTTCTCTTCGTTTTTTCCTTGGGGAGGAGAAATGATGTGTGTGATAAAAGTTGGGTTTACCTCGCTTTTTTTTTTTTAGTTGTAGGACTTAATTAGATGTTTAGAAACGGGGGTTGACCCGAAAGGAAGTGCAAAAGGACCGTCCATTCATCGGATTGCGACCGGTATTCACTATTGAACCACTTTGTGACGTCACAGAGGGACCACGTGCTCTTTTTCGTTCGGTGTAGGCTCGATGCAAATCAGTGTGCTGCCAACGGGCAGGTTCGTGACTGTTTTGTGCGGGCGGTCGAAAAAAAAATCTGAACGTGTATTTATCAGGGGAGAATATAAATTTAACCCTATCTGGCCAACCCCAGTTTTTTTTTCTGGAAAAACAACGCACGATAAGAGGGTAATGTATGGCTTGGTGGCGATTATACAGTCTGGTTGATAATTTTTTTTTAATTTATTGATAAAGAATAATATTATAACTAAACAGTTTAATAATCAGCTGTTTTACACTAAATTGACGTTCTAAATCATTTTTAATCTACACAACCTCGTCCCAAATTTAGTTTTTTATAAACGGATTTGAATCCGTGCGTTCTAAGAAAGTGCTGACACAGATTCGCGTCCCCATTTTCAATGTATATGCAACTGCAGGTCAACCAGCCGACACACTGAATGAACACGCGCGTGGACCAACAACGCTTTCCGCATTCCTTCTTTTTACACCATCATTACCGCTTTCTATTATCACCTTTCTTCAATACATCACCATTAATCTTGACTCAAATTTACTTAATTAGTCAGTTTTTAAAGCTTAATTTTTTAATGTTAGTTTGGCGGCTGCGCCTGTAAGTTTTATAAGGGGAATGTAAAGGTCGTAGGGAGTTTTCCCTCCGCCCCCTCGGTTTTCCTCGCCCCTAACCCCTCGGTTTCGCTTTTTGTCCTTCTCCCCCGCACATCCAACAGTCGGCATTCGATAACGCACGCTATGGCAACGATGTGTGCCCCACGGTTCCTACGTGTTCACGATTCTTCCCCCCTTTCGTCGTTCCCAAACGCTATTCGCGCGGCCTTAAATTCGGCTAATGCCCCCCGAAGGCCTGTGCCTGCCCCCCCATATATTCCCCCGCGCTATTCCCCGCGGCATCTAGCAGCCGAATATTACACAACGCGACGCAGAGCACGCACTGTGCGAGAGAAAAAAGCAATATTTGCAAACCTGCAGTGGCTCATTCGTTTGGACGTTGGTTTAAATCTAGATACTGGCTTCTAAAACGTTTACTTTTTTTTTCGACTGCGTCATAACCATGTACGATGAAAATCATAAGTTAAAAAAATTAACTGAAAAAAAATACTTTCATAATAATAATACTAAACTTTATAAAATTAGATCTTTTTGGCTGTCCTTGACCTGAGTTGATCCTGGAATTTTTTCTTCCTTGTTATTTATGCAGTGGCGTTTTTAGATTAGGATACCTTCCGTGTCATTGACAGAGAACTATGCGCTACCACCACTTCCCAAAACCTATTCAACTTCAAGGTCAAAACAGAAATAGCGAAATAACGCCCACAGTTACGTTTCTAAAAAAAATCCTTGCAATCAAATGAAAAAGAAAAGAGAAAAACGAAAAAGAAAAGAAAACATTAATAATTAACAACTGAAAGGGTCGATTTGCGTGCCGGATATAAGGGTGGTATCATAAATTTGTGTTTGTGCCACCTGTATGAAAAGAAAAAGAGGGAAAAGAAGTAAGTGCTAAATTCTAACCGGGGGAAAAATTAATAGGAAACTTTTTATTAAAAACCAATTTTTTTTATCATAAAAAGAAATAGAATTTCTGTCTGGGTCAACTAGGTGAAAGTTATTTCTATAACAAAACTTTTTGGTCGGCCGGTCAATAGATTTTGGGAAGTTCCAAACCTGGTAATCAACCCTACAAACTCGTGCATTATTTAAAAGCAGCTTCGTTCAGGCATCGATCTTTTCGTTGTAAATAATTTCCACATACATTTTCACTACTTTGCTTTGAATCACCTTGTATAAGCGGTTTTCGTAACCGATTAAACACTATTTGACAAGCGAACGGATGACTTTTCCTTTCCTACGTTTTTACAACACGTTACGTAACATTCATTTATTAAAAGACTTATATACACACGCAACAAAGACACCCATTCAATGTTGACACATGACTCTTTAGTTTATTATCGTAAAGTATAAAAATTATCTAAATGTTTCGTAATATACGAAGGTCTTTGCGATTGTCTTCCTTGCAACATTTTTCTGCGGACCGATCTTTATTCATGAATTTGGCCTTGACTCCGACGAGTGGCCGCTGCAAGTCAATATCCTCTCAGACGTGTGTTAGATATTGAACGAGGACGGAATTAGAAAAATCATTTGGATGCCAAAAATTTTGCGCCAAACAAAACTATTTTCAAGAACTTAACACAATTACAAAAAACAATTTAATTTTTTTTGTAAATACATACCATACGCAGCCGAGATAAGAGAGCCGAAACATTAACAACCAAACAAATCATTCAAGCCACAGAGATGAGAACCCTAAGAACTATTATAGGGTTAAGCGTCCGTGACAGAATAAGAAGCGAGATGTGGTCAGATAGACAAGATCCAGGAGAAGATACTGGAGGGATCATCAAGATAGGTGAAGAAAGATTAGCAAAGAAAATCCAAACGCAAAAACCACACATCAGGCGATTCCCAAAACCACATAAACACTGGCATGCAAATTGGACGTCGTATTACAAGATAACAACCCATACGAAAGTGGGAAGAGGAAAGAAGACGAGAAATAGAAAAACAATGGACTTTTTCCAGTATGTATTTTATTTCAAAATAATATCAAAATAAACTTAAATCATACATAAATAAACTAGAAAAAGTACCCAAAGACTAATAAGTCTATATATCAAACCCTAATAAGTCGCATTACTAAACTTCATGTTAAACTCCAAAAAAATTTAACTCTGGATTTTTGTTACGAGCTCTAGGCCAAAACGAACACCGTCCTGATGTGGATTCTACTCTACCTTGTGTTGTTTCTACCACTGGTATATTTAAAATATTACTCATAGTTTCACGGAGTTTTCGTCTTAAGGTTGGCTTTTCCAAACGTCCTAACATCTGTGGTTTAATCAGGTCTAAGGCCAATGTTTTTAGGTAACACCTTCGATTTTGCAATATTTCTTTATCATCTGCAGCACTTCTTCTCAACAGAACCATACAGTTATATCCAGTTATGTTTAGTAAGTTATAAAATAAGGAGAGACGCCAATGACGAGTTTTTCTTGCACATAAATAATCATACACTTCTACTTTGTATTTGAGGAGCAGTATGATAGAAGAAGGTTAAGGTGGAGAAGAATTTGGCTGTCTCTCCTTGATGTTTAGTAATGATGGAGGAATTTCTCTTTTATTTTTCTAAGAGTAGGTACTCATTACTGTACTTTTCTTTTTTTAAAGTTCTTTACTATAGCTATGGATGTGAACCAATTGTCCATAGTTAACGTCCTATTGGTTATATGGATATTTCCTGGCATAGAACCCTAACCTATATAAATTTCAGTGAGCACATAAGATATTTTTGCATCACAAGACATCATTATCTTTATTCCATATTTGTCAGGTTTAGCTTTATTACCCATCTATAGTTATGTATTCTAAAGGTACGTATAATTTCTTCGTTCTGTTCATGGAACGTTCAAATATATCCCGAAAAGGGCCAATTTGTCTTCAATCTTTTCTGCAATCGAGTATCTTTGTCATCAAATCTGAGATAATTGATTAAAAACTTGAAACGTGCCTTAGGCATGACTGCTCGGAATATTCTTATTCCAGCATACGTGTCAAAAGATTCTTTAGTAAAGACACCTCTCATTTTCATAGCTTTATTTCGATTTTCTCCTACTGAATTATTGTTGTAATTAGATCGCTGAACTTCAATTTCCTTGTTAGTGTATTCAACAATCAAATCCAATTTTCTTTTGTAAAACATCACTGCCAAATAGTGCCAAGCTTCTACTACGAAATTTACTTGTTCTGCTTCTTTTTGTTTCCGGGTAGATGAACTATAAGATTTCTTTTAGGGATACGATGAAAACGTCCTTTTTAGCCACTCCACTTTGAATCAATTTTTACCTTGGATTGAGACACAATTTTTCTCAGTCTCTTGCTTCGTCCACTATGAGTATCTAATTCTTCTTCACCTTCAGAATCTTTTTTGATTTTAAAATTTGAAATTACACAATCTTCGTCAAAATGATGCAAAATCTGATTCAAACATTATGCATTCTACTTCGATGATATCCTCTTTTTTAGTAAAGTAGAACATCTTTTTTTGGGATTTTTGAGATGTCAACTACTGAAAAACACAAATTTTAAATCAGATTCCGTTGGCTTGTAGCAAAATTCATTAGAAACACTGAGGCACAGGTGTATCCCAAGTAGCGTTCCAGGGTTAAAACATATTTCGATTTTGGGGTTGGGTTTGCCAGAGAGTACGTCCATGCAGACGAAAATGTGTTATGGGCAATATAGTCCTATCATATTAAAGGAAATTCATAGCCAATATTAATAATATTATTTCAAGAATGATAGAATAGTCAATTTTGCACGAGCAGAACAAAATTAAGCTAATTATGTTCTAAAATAATTAACTTTTTCATCAACAGATTTCAATTTGAAAATTTCTTCCTAACTCATCTTATTGAAATCGTCATTAAAATCTCCAATATTAATATTATGTTACTCAAGGGTTATCATTTTAGAAGAAGTCGTGTTTTTAAACATCACTTGACTAAGCGACATTTTATCATTTTTAGCGATTTTCAACTTTACGAACGGGAAAGTTCGAACTTTCAACTTTTAATTTTGACATATTTGTAAACTTCATAAAAAATCCTTTAAAATGAGCCCAAACTCGATATATTTAACTTTAATATTAATGGAAATACAACCACTTCCGGTTTGAAATGTCAACGTCAATTTTAACATATTTGTCATCTTCATTAAAAAACCTTTAAAATGAGTCCAAAGATGACGCACTTATCTCAAAAAAGAAAAAAGTTAGAATAAAAAACATTAAACCCGAAGTTAGCAACAATGAAGATAGCAATTTAATTTTTAAATATTAATACCAACCTTAATTTTTGATTTTTTTTATTATATTTTTATTTTTGTGACAAATATAAAGACATTTTATAAAAATTACGAATATGTCAAAATGACGTTGACATTTCAAACCGGAAGTTGCTTATATCTCGAGTAATATTGGAATTAAATGTATCATGTTTGGGCTCATTTTAAAGGATTTTTCACGACGATTACAAATATGTCAAAATTGACGTTGACATTCTTAACCGGAAGTTGACCAAACTTCATTAATATTGAAGATAAATATGTCGTGTTTGTACTCATTTTAAAGGATTTTTAATGAAGATTACAAATATGTTAAAATTGAGGTTGACATTTTAAATCTGAAGTTAGTTATCATATAATAGAAGTTTTATAACTGAAGTTAATCCAGCGTTAGTTACTTTTCAGCACTTTTTTTTTATTTTTAATGTGTTTTTTGGGTTGGGTCGTTAATTTTGTAAATTAGTAACTAATAATCTGATTTCGACTTTGGTATGTGATCTTTTTTAACAAAAGAAAAAGAAATATTAAGAAACTTGTTTGTAAAATGGATAGGATGAGGGATGTTAAGCTATTTGTAGAGTCTCTGAAGGGGGCCAAGGGGTGAAACTAGTTAGACTTAAATTCTATATAGAATAAAAACCAGTTGAAAAGTATAAAATCAAACTCTAGACAATTTTCTTCAAAAAAAACATCCTTTTGACTTTAGTATTTGTGATTAAATTTATGCTACGACTTATAGAAACACCCTGTATAATCGTAACGACTGACCAAACGGATTCTGTGCTTGTGATGGCTGTCATCAGTGTTCTGTGATAAAAGTGGACAGACACCAAACAATTTTCAATAGTTTGAGTCTGTCTATTCTGAGAAGTCTTATATTTTTAGAGAGATGAAAACGAAAATACCGTTTTTCTCAACATTGTTCGTTTGTCGCTTAGTCAAGTGATGCATAACGCGGTCCATTTGGCATTCTACTTTTTTCCTAACACTTTGAATGATGAATGTATAAAAATAAAATAATCAAGGACAGTTCACCTCTCATTTCCATAATTTCGTCTAAAATTAACACTAGACCTAGAACTTAAGTCTTTTGAAAAAGTGTTTGACGTCTTGAATGTTTTGGAAATAATATGCGATTATTGCTAACCCCTTGGTCTTGTCGAAATTGATGGTGTGTCCTTTATGGCATTAATGATTTGCGATTGCCAACTATTGGATCTTTAATGGGGTTAGTTTGTTTTTGGGTATCGCAAGAGCATTCTGAATTTTTCTGACCATACTGTATCGTACCACGATATTGCTTTTCTTCAAGCATCTCGCAATCCTCTCCATCACACCTGAAATATATTGGACGGAAATAAAACAATATGGTTTAGGACTCGAGTCTTCCCTCTTCTTGAGTTGTTTGATGGTTCGTTGGATATCCCTCATAGTGTGCGTCTTTTGGAGTAAATTTTGTAGAAATCTTTCCTTAAATTCCTTTTATCGCATATTCTTTCTGCTCGTTGGAACAAGGGTTGGAACGCTGACCTCTTCTGTTGTGCATGATGATTTAATGAAGACTGCAGATACCTGAAGTAATAATTTCTGGAAACCAACTTGGCATAAATTGGCAGTTGCTCTAATGCTTGTTTTGTTTGCACCTATTCATTTCCTCATAATAGGGAAGTACTTTTACATTTAGATTAATCAGATATCACTTCCCCCTACTAAGTTTTAACTCTTATAACTACAGTGATTTTACCGTTTATGTAAAAAAATGTACTTTGCTTTGGTATTATTATAATCATAGATATTTATAATAATGATAGGTGATATAGCAGCGTTTTTGAAGTTTATGAAAATTTTATTAATTTAAGTAACCACCATAGATTAATTCAAAATTGTAACCCAACAAAAAAACTTTTCTTATCGCGTAATCTCCATCATTAGGCTTATTTTCTTAGATTTTCGCCACTTTAGATATCTCACGCCACAATAGACATTCCTTGATCCAAACGATATTATCTCTATCGATACAATGCAAACCATGATTCGTATCTATCCGCGGCCTATGCATTGGCCGATAACGATAACGACAAAATGAAACGACAAATAATACATAAAAACTTTGTTATTACAACAACGATAATCGCTATCAGAAAAAAATGAAAAAAAAGATTCGTAGCGCACTGTCGCCTTATTTGCAACGAACCTTGGCGTGTCGTCCAATTTAATAATGCCTGGTTATGTTCAAAAAGCGCTTGAGGTTGTTATCTCCTTATTTACTATACGGGGTTGTTATCGCGGATGGGATAAAAAAAAATTCGGGATAGACAAACACGACTTTATCATCGGCGCAAATTAAATACATAAATGTGGGTCGAAAGATTTTCTGAGAATTTCGCTTTTTGATTTGCAAGTTTTAATCAAATTTTATTGGATGTTTGAGTATCTGCATCATTTTCTATTGGATTTCTAGACGGATAGTGGGGAAAAGTGCATTTTATTGGATAATTTATTATCTAATATTTATTTAAGAAATAGTTAAAAGTGATTGGTTACTTTCTTTTTTGCACAATTCTAAAATGGTGATGAAAGCGAAGAAATGGTGTTGCGATAAACTTTATTTGAAATGAATCTTTGTTGCAAATTTTTTTTATTTGTTTGACCTCGAGAGGACATGCACTGGCTTACGTAACCGGGCCATACGAAATAATCCCCCCTTTTTCCCCAAAAAATCCTTAACTGGTCCCCCACTCAAAAAATTTGGCAACCGGCGTCTAAGCCAACTTTTCCTGGTTAAACACAACTAACTATCGCGAAATTCGGTTGCTTTTTTTTACAACGCTTAACTTTCAAATTGATCAAATTCAAAATAATCAAAAAAAAAAAAGTTTGATGCATCCGGGCTTCTATCAACGCCTAACTACGTTTCCTGGGTATGGAAATGAGAGGTGAGTGTTTACTCATGCATTTTCAAACTGTCCTTGATTATTTTATTTTAATACATTCATCATTCAAAGTGTTAGGAAAAAAATAGAATGCCAAATAGTAATAAACTTTCAAGTATGTAACCTTGCACGCAACCAAAAACAAGTTCAAAGACCTTTTTAATTATAATTTTTGAAGATAAGATTCGAAAATTGTTTGAGGGGCATGAAAATATTTCTGCAAAAACTATTTTAAACAAATGTAATAATAGGAAATGTGCTTTTTTTGCAAACGCCGGCACCGAAACCGCACGTTCTATTTTTAAATGTAACGTTTGGTTTTCGCAGAAACCGAGCTGCAAATATTTATCCATAATAAAATAATTTTCTCTCTTGATTATCGCAGAACCCGGTAAATAATTATTTGGATAACGACAGTGTTCGATTTTTTTTTTCTTATCGATTCGATAATGAAATATGATTTTCGCTCACACGATGCAAGCATGTGGCATTATGAGTATTTTTTTATCTCAACTCACTTATTGATCGCAGGATGCTATATGTAGTAAAAATTTTATCGTAATAAGGTATTATTTAATTTGACCAAATTTTTTTATTCTCCTCGTTTATGATTCAAATCATTCAACTCATAATTTGCTCGATCACATGGCTTTTAATAATAAACGAACACATAATATATTTGGGTACAATATTAAATAAATATTGACTCATCAACAAAGTACACTTCCCGATTTACATAAGAGCGCATAACCAGATTGCGTCATAAAAACAAACAAAGAAAAAAATATATAAGTCGGTTCTTGTTTTGTAGTAAGATATATCCTATACTTTGTGTGCCTCCTTGCCACTACTGGCCACGGTTTCCGTTTTCATTTTTTGTTTCTGTTTGAGAACCACACTGTGGCGGGGATTTGCAAGGTCAATTTTTGGACAGCGCACCACTGCTAGACGAGGACAGACCGATCGCGGCCCAAAAAAAAAAGGCGATGCAAAAATAGCACTCGGCGCTAATTTATGTAATGTCTTCCTATGTAGTAGTAGTGGGGATACACGTGGAGTTTTTTTTGCGTAGTGCGAACGCGTTTGAAATACGCCGGGCAACAAAAGTTTTCGAACGATCGAAATTTTTGCATTTCGATTTTGCCCGGAAAGAGATAAGGAGGAGGGAGAAAGATGAAAATAGCTCGGAGCGCAATTATGGCGTAAGGAAAACGGGGAAGGGGAGAGAAAACCGAAAGTGTTATTCGAGGCACGTTCGCGAAAATTGCCAAACCGCATTCGGTAGACGGTTCGGCGCTGGGAGGGGATCGGGATGAAGCTATTCTACAATACCGGAAAATTGCTCCAGGATATAGCTCTATGGAAGATTCTGGGTTGCTAGGTTGATTAATACAGTTGAAGACCGAATGATAACAATTTATGAAACTGAAATTACTAATATCTTACTATAAAATACATATTACTTTAATTAATTCAAGTTTAACTTATTTTTCAATGAAAATTTTATGTTGAAGGATTTTTATTCAGTCTCTACATTACATCTACCACATTATTTTGTTACATTCGTTTTGCACATTGCGCATTTTCTTCGTTTTCCTTCAGAAGTAATGTTATACAGTAACAACTTCAACACAATTTATATGACACTTTTTTCATTATAACGAAATTTCATTATAATGAACTACGAACAATTAATTCACCCGTAGAATATAATTTCAATGCAAACTATTATCATAATTGCGACCACGAAAATTTTCCTTATCTACTCAGTCTAGATCATATTCCAGCTAGTTTTTCGTGGCTAGCTTTGGAAGTGAACAAGTTCAGACTTACTTGCTTCGCGAATATTTCAGGTTGAAGCCAAGATGAATCAAGATGTTTTTAATATTGATGAGACTGGTATTTTTTTTAATCTAATGCCAAACCGTACTTTGGATTTTAAATTCAGAAAATGTTATGGGGGCACTAAAAGCAAAGAAAGAATAACAGCAGTTTTATGCTGCAATGGAAATGCAGCATAAAACTTTTTATGCTGTAGGAAAATTAAAAAACCCAAGATGTTTAAATAAATTCAATCCTTCCCATTTGCCATGCCATTATACCGCTCAGAAAAATGTCTGGGTTACTTCTATAGCATTTCGGGAATGGCTTCTTCGCTTTCAATGCAACATGGCAGCTCTAAACAGAAAAGTGTTGTTAACAATGAACAATTGTTCAGCACGTAACGTTATGGGATTTAATTTGTGCAATGTTAACGTCGCTTATTTTCCGGTTAACACAACAAGTGCACTGCAACCTCTTGATCAAGCCATAATTGTAGCTATGCAGAAACGATATCGTGCACGACTTGTTAGAGCAGCAATTTTGGCAATAGAATCAAGCAAAGAAAAGCCAAAATGTGATGCCTACGTGATGTAGCTCGTCAGTAGCTTTTTACTTATATGCTTTACTCATTGATAACCTGAATTTGCTGATGTAGAATGGGAGAATTCAGTCAGTTCAACGAATGCAGGTTAGTTTTATTGATTACGTCAGAGTTGATGGTGCGATAAGGACTACAGAAGCAGTAGACGTAGACTTAGCAGTAGTGAATATAGACCAAGAAACCGAAGAAAAAGAAGAAGGCGAAGAACACGATGAAGAAGAAGTTAATATAATAGCACCTTTAAGAGCTGAAGTTTTAGCCGCTCTCTATACAATCCAAAGGTAACACAAATATTATTAGTTATCCAACGATGTAGTTATTAACATCACAATTTCAAGATTTTCTAATTCAGAAGAGAATTTTTCTGAAAATTTTATGGATTCTTTTTACTGAGGAATGCCCATTCTGAGGCAAAAAATAAGTGATTATTTTCAAAAAATGTTTATTATGATATAACGTACTTATTATATTAAACATATTACCATCGACTGTGTAGATGCTAATATGTTTACGTAAGCCTACCTCTAGAGCCTACCCATTATCATTCATTATAACGAATTAGTTCGTTATATCGCAAATACGAACATCTCATTATAACGAACGGTTTGCTTTCCTCCTTGCGTGTTCGCTATATCGAAGGTTTACTGTATTGAGTCTTCCTTTACACTTTGGAAAACCTGTTTTGAAGCTATCAACTGCATAGTGTTGATTTCACTTTGTTACAAAATGACTTCCACTGTTTCCATGATTTCTGTTCACTCATGATAAGTGTAACCAAATTACTTTCAGTGTTGTTCACTATTCATATTCCCTTAGATCAGTGTCTTTAAATGTAGTTACTTCATTAAGGGCCTTGGTGTGTTCTTGGACACTAATTCGCTTTTCTTCTCCCATATTGATTATGTTTTTTCAAAAGCCACCAAGCAATTAGGGTTTATTGTTCGTACATCAAGTCTATTTATATGACATATATTATGTGAGTAGTATTCTTAATTTTGGGTCTGTGGTCTGGAAACCCAGGTACAATACTCATATAAATCGGTTGGAAGCCGTGTAGCGGTGTTTTGTTCCTATGAGACGAGATGTAAGGTATTCGACTTGATTTCCTTGCAATGCAGACTTTTGCCACTGATATGGGTTTTACATATAAAGTTGTTAATGGGTATGTCGATGCGCTGGAAATCTTATCTCTATAGACTTCAATGTTCTGCAGTACCAAATTCGTGACAGTTTGGTGTTTAGGATACCTCCATCAGCATCAAACGCATTTATGTTTAATAATTTATGTAAATTATGTAACTATTTTCATTTTAGTACATTCCAATGAAATCAGCAAGAGAATTTTTGCAATGAACACTAAATTAGCATTATTTCTTCTGACCAATCAATCTAATTATGGATTGAATACAAAGCACATTAAATTCGGCTCGACCTAACTGTATTTTGCCAAAAAATATATCTATTAGAAAGTGTTACTATCCAGTCTTGTTCACTGCCGAGTTGAAGATGTTGAATCCATTAACATTACCAGTTAAATGACCAACCTCAGAAATCTTTGCATTATTTTGAATCTAGAATAATTTAACAAATGCAAGAAAAATTCAGTCTTACAACCAAATTGGTCGAGAGCGGTGCTTAAATTACTTCTTCAATATGAATTCTGATAGTACAAAAAAGTATAATTTATCTAATCCAGCCATATTTAGTAATTTAATAATAAATTTAGTGAATTTAGAAACCTGCTTTCTGATACATGTAATTATGGAGGAAATATCTGCCTTAATAAGGGAAATTGCACTAAAACCACAGTTCAGAAAAATAATTATTTTTATTGTAGTATAGTTCAATGTATGCAGTTATTACTGGATCTAATTTAACACTGAATTGTCTAAATGCCATTGTCCACCATCTAGCACTGTTCATTGCCCAAGTGAATTAACCCAATCCATCAAAATTTCAGTTTTGTGTTGCAATTTCTCGCTGTATTCCAACTTGAATAATCTTTAAGTATTTTGACCATATAGGTAAATTTCAATACAACGCAGAAAGAGAGTGCACAAAGCAGAAAAATTGTTGACTGGATTCATTCTCAAATCTTGTTCAAGATCTGAATTAACATTTTTTCTTTTCTGCCAAGCCTATTATTCCCGGTTTATATTATTCTAATACTATTCCAGTTCAGTGATCAAAATCGAAACAGATTTCACTAAAATGCACTCATTCCAGTAAGCAATCCAGTCCAGTGACTGGATTGAACGCTCTACTTTTTCACTACAGCTCACCCATTCCATCGCCTCTGGAATAGTGTAGACGGCCAATCCAGTGCTGGATACGTTGAATAGTGAATAAGCTTTTTTGGAAACAAGCATTGTTGTAGTTCCATAATGAAATTAACTGAAAACTAAACTCTTCAGTTTGTTTCTTTATACAAAAAATAAGTGTGTTTGTAGAGTTACTTTATTAATATTTAATAAATACCATCATTCTCCATCTAGAATTCATTCTGATGATCGAACTGGAATAAATTGTATTGTATTCTAATTCTAACACACTGCAGCTAACATAAAGAGACATTTTGTTCACGAAAAGAATTCGATTGACCTGAAATGAGGCTTATGTTGAATTAATTAAGGTAGGTGAAATGCAAAAAAAAATATTGATTTTGCCAAAATGATTATATTTGCTTTGTTACGAGTATTGCTATATGATTATCATATCGATTTTACATTTGATTGTGTAAAATGGAACAAAATGGTCTCTCACTTTTGAGCATTTCTCTGCATCAAAAATTTGTTTATTTAATTCCTGTTAATTATCTTGGTTCTAGCGACTTCAATGTCGATAGAAACATTCTATAATGTCGTCAGCTTTTATTCATGCCTCACTTTCTAATTCTAACATCCACATTTCAAGCCTTCTAAAACCTAACTATTCAGGAGATAATGAGTATTTAATTCTGGAAACCAGTAGGTACCTAGCAATTATAATTGTTTTAGCAAAATCAATTTTTTTTAGAATTTTGGCATATTGAATGTACTGCAATTAGAATTGTGAATCTTAATTAAATCGTTATATTTGAAATCTATAGTATCTGCATTGTGCAGAATTTAATTAATGCAGGGAAAAATCCTAAAATTTGGACAGCTCGTTAAGTAGCTCAAGTTCATTATCTGGAATAAAAATACTGAATAAAAGATATTTTAATATCTGCACTGTGCTGAAAATGCTGTTGTCTATTAATTGCTTTAAACTACTTATTGTTCACGATATTAATTCCAGGACAATGTATTCCAGAAGTATATGTCTCAGAAGTGAAGCCAACAATTTAGTCCTTATTTATGGCACAATTCTAGTCGCTATTTCATATTCAAAGACAACTACGCAAAGATTATTATTAAGACTCTAAGATTCTGTTATTTTGATGAAATAGTGTTTTCGTTGATTCTTGTGATAGTACACTATCCAAAGAGTTTTAGCAATTATTATCAGTATTTTGGGCGTTCTTATTGTGCAATAGTGATTAACTTATCAGATATTGAACTAAGGATACAAATTTTCAGTAAATTTCAAAACTTTTATAATTTCTTTAAATATTTCATATAAGAAAAATTTTCTGAGAACCTTTTATTTGCACATTTAATAAAAGAAATTGGTCATGAATGGTTGTCATAAAAAAAGGAGAACACTAAGAACGATCTCTTTGTTACTCCTGCGGTACTTCTTCTCCATCTGTTCCTCTACTATTCTAAGGTCAATGCTCCCCCTTCGAAAAAATTCGTATAAAGGTGCATAAACTTTGCACGGTCCAGTACACCTGGTACAACTTGCATTCTAATACATCCGGAGGTACTCAAGGTTTAAGAACAGTGAACTTTCGAGGTTCTTTTTTTTTTTCGGGGATAAGAAAAAATATATTTGCATTACGTTATTTCTAATGCTGACATAATCGCGTCAAAAAACTTTGTAGACATCGACACCTGTGCAGCGCGGTTTAATAAAACGACGATTCAGTGAGCTGAGATAAGGACGCGTAACGTAATGAAATTAATTACAGAAAAAATATCGGGGATAGATTTTTTTTTTGTTTTTTTGGTTGATTATCAGGTCGCAGATTATCGGCGGTAAAAATAGGTCCACGTGCTGCAATGACGAGGCCATAATTTTCTGCTTGAATCGAACGCCTTCGCCTTCTCGAATGCTCTCAAGCAGTGTTCCTTTGTGGTTTTGTACCAGAAGAGTTCAAGGCCACTTTTGGCTAATAGAATTTTTTGGCATGACGTAGTAGTAGATGTTGGGTTTCTTTTATTATGCGTAGATGCAATGAGTCAGAAAAATAATTTTTTTATTAAATGGGTGGCTCATATATGTCAAATTAAAAAATGCATTTTATTCGTTATTCGTCGATTTTTTATCTTATCAACAATAGGTTTGTGGCGTATATGGGGAGATAATATTTTCGTCCAAGGTTCTTTTGCGTTTCCATCAGTTTTTTAGGCATGATATGCATTTTCTGTCTCAGTCTGACCGAAAGCGATTTTTTTTTTAATTTTTTATCACCAAACAACCTATAATAATATTTAACTTTTTTTTTAATATTTTTACAACTCCGGAAGATTTCGAAATAATCCTTGTAGGCTCTCATTCGTATTTAAATTTACCCTTTCCATTCCGCCTCTTCATTTTTACGACCAATTTCTACGCGTGTTTTCATCATCGCGCAGAGCTGCGAGTTGCAAAGTTCAATGTCGACTTTGCATCATAGGCTTCGATAAAAAATATTTCATTATGGTAGGCGCTATTAAGTTAAAAAAAAAGAACTCGAAGCGTATTTTTTTCGCTCGCTCGTTTTATAGTGATTAATTATGAAGTCGGCTCATTCTTGAATCGATTACCGGAGGCCTCGAATTTTTTTTTTCTTCACACCGCGAATTAATTTATTCCAAACTGTTAAGTCTAAAAGAATTTTTTTTTAACATTTTTCGTATTAAAGTAAAATAACCACAGATTTTTTTTTAATTTCCTCGAATTTTATCTAATAATAAATAACATTAATTAATTTTTGAAACTCCTACTAAGATTTCTTAGTATAACTATCCGTAAGAATCGGGACAACGGTACCATCATCATCATTGGTCGACTTCTTGCGTTCGGAGGTTCGCATAACGGTTGTTAGCCGTTCGTTGCACATTCACGTAGCCTGACCAGGAAACCGTTTCCTGTTCGAAACGATGACGCTATGCAGTTAAACAGTTTTAATTGTTACCTTCAAACCGAATTTGGTAACGGAATGGCAGATCTACGTTTCGATACTCCTTTTAAGACGATCGTTTTTATTACGCAACCAATAGAAAATACCTTTCAATGCAGTTACGACACTTTATAAAGAACTCTCAATGTCGTTTTTTTCGTCTCACATATACAGGGTTTACAATTCAATAAAGTTTATAGAGGTGGAATACAGCTGCAGACATCTGTTTATGCATCATGTTAGTTAAAGATTGAGATTTTACAAAATCTAACAATAATTTGTGTAATGTTATAAGTGTCAGCATCACCTACATCCGGTTACTGGTGTTAATGCGCATGCGTGACAAAAAAGTGTATCACGAAACCACACATTCTTATTTCCTTCTTACTACCTTATCAAATTTTAATAAATTCCTCCTTAAATTGCAATGGTATCCGTTTGCCCTCATTAAATATTATCGCGGTACCTAATTTGATAAATTTCGTCCACTACTTTTAGAATGAAATAAAACTAAAAAAAGATCTAAAAAGATTCTGCCTTTTTTACAGCAATGAAAAGGTTTTTCACTACTCTGACAGTTTAATAGATTTCTGCTTCTACGATGGTCTTTGCTTTCCATTATTTCTCATGCACTTAGATTCAGCTTTTTGATATAAATCAACAATCCTACTGCGATTTGGTTTTGGGACTGGTACACAGTATTAGGAAATCATGTATATTTGGCCAAAAGTCGAATTATAACCCATTATGATATCTCCTTAATGGATTAATGTTTCATTGTATGTTTGGACAGTTACCAGTGACGTTACAATCATGTTTTCGTCTCCATATTCAATTCTTGTCGTTTTCATCAAACCCCCATTTAAAAGTAGCAAAAAAAATGAATATCCCTGGTTGTAGTTTATGGAAGATATTTGAACTTTGTTCTGTTTGCAACAACCTAGTAATTGTATGGTCTACAAGATTCTGCAATTCCACTTCAGCCATAATTTCGGCGCCTTTAATACCATTTGGGTAACAAGCCCTTTTTGGTTCCAAGTCTTTTTCATACCTTGGATAAATATTTACATTCCAGTTCTTTGCTTGCGTTCTTGACATTGAGCTTCCTAAATTAAATTCTTAATAAGAGAGCTTTGTTTTCAGTATATGATGTTATTTTCTCACTTGCTCATTTTTTCATTTCATCAAGCTTTCCTAATTTTAGATGCTCAACCTGGCGACGTCATCGTTGCCTTTTGAACAATTTGTACATTTTCGTTTTTATTATTGTGCAATGGATAGTTATTTTTTAACTAAAGAAATACTTCGAACATGTTTATTAGCAAGAATTACGATATAACCTAACCATGTCCATTTGCCAAAATATGAAAAAAGAAATTTAGTAAAACCATGTTTTGGCCAGTAATTTGAAACTTCCTAACACTCTGTGGTGTGACGATTTCTTGCATTCATTTTATTTGCATCTACTTCGATAAAAGCAGGAAACATTATCATATAAGATGATATCATATAATATCATTCGTTATTTGTGGTTGGGTTGGGTCCTTAACTCATTAATGGTTAGTTAGGATCTTTTTCATCCACAAACAGTGCTTAAATCAAAATGTTTCATTGTATGTTTGCACAGGTACCAGTGAAGTAGACTCTAGATTCAATTCTTGCCGCTTCCATCAATCTCCCATTTAAAAATAGCAAAAAAATTGTGTTTGTAGTTTATGTAAGATGTTTGAACATTGTTCTATTTGCAACAACCTAGTAATTGTATGGTCTACAAGGTTTTGCAATTCTACTCCAGCAATAATTTCGGCATCTTCAATACCATTTGGGCAACAACACTTTTTTACTTCCAAGACTTTTTTCATATTTTGGATATATATTTGCATTTCTGTTCTTTGCTTGCGTTCTTAACATTCCGTATTGATCTACCATGAGCTTCCCATTAATTCTTAATGAGAGAGCTTCGTTTTTAGTATATGGTGTATATGGTATACTTTCTCATTTGCATTTACCCAAGCTTTCCTAATTTTAGATGCTCGACCTGGCGACGTCACCGAACAATCTGCAGATTTTCTATTTTATTATTGCTGCAAAATTCTTGCTAAAGACGCACATTAGCAAGAATTATGATAAAACCTAACCATCTCCATTTGCCAAAATATTAAAAAAGAGAAAATTAGTAAAATCATGTTTTGGCTAGTAATTTGAAACTTCCTAACACTATGTGGTGTGACGATTTCTTGCATTCAATTTAATTGCATCTAGTTTGATAAAAGCAGCAAACATTATCATAAGACGATGTTGGTTCACCGTATTAGTCATCTCACTACATTCGTTATTTGTGGTTGGGTCGATTACGCTGACGTCAAGCGGCCGCATTAGGTGTGTGCAGTGCTTTGGGAAAGATAGCATTTATCGGCAGATAAATGAGACGTGAATTGACGAGAGGTAAAAAAATGCTTTATTGTATCTAAGTAAGAATGAAAGTATGTTTGAAAATCAATTGAATTTTGACTTCTTTTTTCGAATTCATTCTTGGAAAGATATAACAAAAAGGAATAGATTTTTCATTCCTGCTTCTTCTTGGTGTGCACAAAAGTATGAAAAAACAATCTTTATTGTTTTATTGGTTTGCACCGGTTCTCGTGAAAGATTTGGACATAAAATCCAAAATCTTATTTTTTAGCCAAATTTTGCAAGAAACGTGTTCCATAATTCTCCAAAAATAATGTTTCTTAACTCTACGCCTCCAAAATGGCAGTCAATAAATTAATGGCTAACATAAATAATTTTTATTCATGTATCATTTCTTTGGTATCGACATATCCATGTCTATTTCTTTTAGTTTTTTGGCCTAATTGAACCAAATTGGGCTATCTTGAAGTATAACACGCAGCTAACATAACATCAAATATTCATTGCTGAATCAAGAATTCTGTTTATGAACCATTCTAAGTTCTTCATGTTTTTCCAACTTCTCAAGATTTTTCTACGTTAATATTGACATTTTTCTACATTTTATTATCCTTTTTTTATTTTGATGCTTGAATCTGCGTTTGTCTTTTTATGACAAAATCAAAATTAACTTATTTGCCATTTTTTCAAGTTTCTTTTAAGGCTCATTTTATGTTTTTTCTTCAATGTATGTCATACAGCTTTTCTTCGTCTTTTTCTGTTGAAGTCTAACAATTCGATTTTTTCTTTTTTTGTAGTAGTAGTTCCAGCACATTTCTTTCAATGACCCGGCCAGCAGGTTTATGGGTCGCCAGTTCTCGAGTTGTGATTAACTTTCCATGAATTTTAGATTGTTAGCACTATCGCTGTTTTTCAAGAGTCCTGGAATAACTTCCATTTCATTATTACATTAACTGCTTTCGTAATTACTGTGATTTCGTAAGCTAAGAACTCTCTTTCTATCAAACTGATTCGAATAGCATCTTAGGTTGTATTGTCCTTTTTCTCTTTTTTATGAGCTTCGGAGGTGCAGTTCTCGTTCCATGACTTCTTTTACTTCAGGTCTTCCTCATTATGTACAAATGGAATATATCTGAAATGGAATATGTGAAGACATTTTTAGACAATACTAGGATTATCTTGCTTAAATAACCAGACTTTGCAAACATGTATCAGTAATTTTTAGTGTTGAAATACAAGCTCATGTATTTCCATTGTGACTCAAGCAGTAAAGTTTGGGCAAAAATGAATATTTATGCCAACAGTAGAACACATGTTATGTTTTGCTCAAAGAAAGCTTTCATCTTTTAAGAACCACGTTTGTTCTAAGGTATCGGAGGCATTGTTACATTTTCTGCGAAACAAAAATAATACTGTTAGAAAGAGGATTTGCTTTTGATGAAGCGCATGATGTTGTCCAAGACAAAATGGGATATTCACAAAAAATGGTTGTACAAGGCTGTAGTGTTCCCAGCTTTTCTTCGTCTTTTACTGTTGAAGTCTAACATTTCTATTTTTTCTGTTTGCCTTTGTTCCAAATTTCCTTCTAAGTTGGTTTCAATTATCATAACCAGCAGACCATTTATCCAAACGGAGTCATAAACATTTGGGAGACTTAATAGGCTCTTACTGGATTACTGCCTTTTCTTTTGGACAAATTCCAATGTGTTAGTGAGGTCCCAATTAATTTTTCTGGAAGAGGCCTTTCTCGTCAACTTCTTTTTGTAGTAATTCCAGCACATTTCTTTCAATGACCCGGCCAGTAGAGTGATGGGTCGCTAGTTCTCGAGTTGTGATTAACTTTCCTTGGATTTTGGATTGTTAGCACAATAGCCGTTTTTCAAGAGTCCTGGAATAACTTCCATTTCATTATTACATTAACTATTTTCATAATTACCGTAATTTCGAAAGCTTCTGGCCTTCCTGCTTAATTATAGTTAAGCACCATGTTGCTATTTTTTGAATACTTTCGCCAAGAACTCTCTTGTTATGAAACTGACTCGAATAGCATCTTAGGTTGTATTGTCCTTTTTTTATTTTGGTGCTTTAATCTGTGTTTGTCCTCTTATGACAAAATCAAAATTAACTTGTTTGCCATTCTTTTCAAATTTCTTTGGGGTTGACTTCCTGCATTTTCGTTAAAGTATGTCATACAGCTTTTTCTGATGAAGTCTAAGATTTCTATTTTTTCTTTCTGCCCTTGTTCCAAGTTTTCTACCAGGTTAGTTTTGATCATCATAAACACCGGGTCATCTTTCCAAACGGAATCATACACTTTTGCGACATTTAATAGCATCTTAATAGATTACTGCTTTTTCTTCTGGACAAGTTCCAATGTGCTAGTAAGATTTGCACCTTCTAGTCCACCTTTTCTACGTATCCTGAATCCCAATTGATTTTTCGGGAATAAGCCTTTCTCCTCAACTTCCTTTTTTTTTCTTCAATGTATTTCATACTGCTTTTCTTCGTGTTTTTCTGTTGAAGTCTAACAATTTGATTTTTTTTTTTACCTTTATTCCAAGTGTCCTTTTAGGTTGGTTTCGATCATCATAACCAGCAGGCCACGTATCCAAACGGAGTTATAAACCTTTGGGATACTTAATAGCATCTTAATAGATTACTGCATTTTCTTCTGGACAAATTCCAATGTGTTAGTGAGGTTCGTAGTTTGCTGTACACTTTTTCTTCGTTTGCTAAATCCCAATTGATTTTTCTGGAAGAGGCCTCTCTCGTCAACTTCTTTTTGTAGTAATTCCAGCACATTTCTTTCAATGACCCGGCCAGTAGAGTGATGGGTCGCTAGTTCTCGAGTTGTTTAGTACTCCTTTTTCTCTTTTTTATGAATTTCGGAAGTGCAGTTCTTGTTCCATGACTTTTTTACTTCAGGTCTTCCTCATTATGTACAAATGGAATATATGAAGAAACTCTTAAACAATAGTATAATTTTGTTCCTAAAATAACCGGAATTTGCAACGATGTGCATTTTGAAAGACGACAAATTTTTGATATCAGTAATTTTTGGTGTTGAAATACAAGTTCATGTATTCCATTGTGAATCGAGCACTAAAGTTTGGAGAAAAAAGAAGATTTGTAGTACACATATTATGTTTTGCTAAAAAAAAGCTTTCATCTTTTAACAACCACGTTTCTTCTAAGGTCCTAAAGCTTCTGGCTTTTCTGCATAAGTATAGCTAAGCACCATGTTGCTATTTTTTGAATACTTTCGCCAAGAACTCTCTTTTTATGAAACTGACTCGAATAGCATCTTAGGTTCTATTGTCCTTTTTCTGTTTTTTATGAGTTTCAGAGGTGCAGTTCTTGTTCCATGACTTTTTTACTTCAAGTCTTCCTCATCATGTACAAATGGAATATATGAAGAAACTCTTAAACAATAGTATAATTTTGTTCCTAAAATAACCGGAATTTGCAAAGATGTGCATTTTGAAAGACGACAAATTTTTGATATCAGTAATTTTAGTGTTGAAATACAAGTTCATGTATTCCATTGTGAATCGAGCACTAAAGTTTGGAGAAAAGAGGAGATTTGTAGAACACATATTATGTTTTGCTAAAAAAAAGGTTTCATCTTTTAACAACCACGTTTCTTCTAAGGTCCTAAAGCTTCTGGCTTTTCTGCATAAGTATAGCTAAGCACCATGTTGCTCTTTTTTGAATACTTTCGCCAAGAACTCTCTTGTTATGAAACTGACTCGAATAGCATCTTAGGTTCTATTGTTCTTTTTCTCTTTTTTATGAGTTTCAGAGGTGCAGTTCTCGTTCCATGACTTTTTTACTTCAGGTCTTCCTCATTATGTACAAATGGAATATATGAAGAAATTCTTAAACAACAGTATAATTTTGTTCCTAAAATAACCAGAATTTGCAAAGATGTGCATTTTTGAAAGACGACAAATTTTTGATATCAGTAATTTTTAGTATTGAAATACAAGTTCATATATTTCATTGTGATTCGAGCACTAAAATTTGGGCAAAAAAGAATATTTATGCCAACAGTAGAACACATGTTATGTTTTGCCCAAAGAATGTTTTATTCCTAAGGTGTCAGAAGCCTTTTCTGACAAATCTCCTTAACTCAAGAGACCAAAGTCGAAACAAGCAAAACAAAAATAATACTGTTATGTTTGTCGAACGACGTTTCAAAACGCATTCTTTTATTTTGGCAAATTTTCCAAAATACGAAATTTGTACAGGGAGAGGCTTTGCTTTTGATGAAGCGAATGATTTTGTCCATATCAAAATGGGATTTACCAAAAAGTGGTTTCTGCACACGCGGATTCTACGCAATCTGGTTCTTCTCAGCACGATGAAGAAGTCGTGGAATGAAACTTTTGCAGAATTGTTGCATTTCTCAAAATTTTCTCAAGACAAAGAACTAAAATTCAAAAACAAAAGAGATTCTTGTATCCACGTTTGTTCTAAGGTGTCAATTCGTTACAAAAAACATTTGTATTTATATATATATGTAGTAAAATACCAAATTCCAATTTTTTTGTACTAAAGTATGCTCTGAGGGTGGTGTAGTGTTTATTACAATAGTAGAATATAGCGGTCGATATACCTCTAGTAGAGAAAATATTGCAGCATCCTGCCGCCGGTAGACGGCGCTTGAGCTCTCGCGGTATTTGGGTTACGTTCTGCATCCGCACGCGGCCGACCCAGATCCAGGGAAGGCGACGCCGCAGCCGCCTCCGTTTCGCAACGCAACTTGAACGCAACGGTGGCGGCGAGGATGGCGATGGCGTTGCGACGACGACGACGGCGGCGGCGCTGCGTTGACCTCGCGAACCGTGTACGCGCTCGGTGCGTTCTCAGTCGTTGGGCAATGGCCGCGACGACCGGTCGACCCGCTCCGCGCTAACGCGTTGATCCGAGTGCGTGCAAGTGCGTTCTCACCATTAAAAAAAATTATATATATAATTTTTAACAGTTTCGGTACAAAAATTTTTTTTGCAAACATTCGGGAACGTCAATAAAAGCACGGATAAACGGATCAGGTAATTTTTGAAAGGATAAGATACTTTTTTTTGGTAATTTTAGATAGGGGGAATTTCGTCCTGATGTGAGAAGAGAGCAGTAGCAGGATTGCGTTTGCGAGCGTGACCTTGCGCTCGAGGCTGTGCGTACCGTTCCTGCTGCTGTCCATTGCAAAATGCAAAGAGATGGAACGATCGCGTTGTCCTCGTTCGGATACGATCGCCAAGTTACACAAACTTTTCACGCAAAGTTTCGTAATTGGGACATTTAAATTCAATTAAAAGAAATGTTACATTTAAAATTAAAAAAATATATACTAATTAATATTATTAAATATGGGGGAGAGATTAGAATGGACCCATCAATATTAATGATGCATAACGTGTAAATATTCTATTCCGATGGGGAACACGATAATAAACGTTTGGGAAGCGACACATACATTGATTTTTAATTTGCATCGATCGCGCGTTACTTGCTAATAAAAGAATGAACGGGATGAGTGTTTTCGAGTATTGTCATTGGTGGCAGGATGGACGTGCTCTGTATACACAATGAATTGCTGCATAATTAAATAAACTGCAAAAAATATTCTAAATCTACAACAGTTTAACTTTTATTAAATCGAAAATTAAAATTCATTTATACACATTTTTACGATTATTTGCAATCGTACGTCCGTGGTGGTGGAAGAAATCGACCTAGATTTTTTCGCATAACAACAAGGCCATTAACGCATTCTATCGGGCTGAAAAATTGTGCGTGTACCGTTACCCAACCTAGCGAGACGTAACCTTTTTTAAAATATTCGATACAGCTAAAGTAGGAAACAAAGAAAATCAAAACTTTCATTTCATATTTTATATTAATACCACAAAATTTTGCAACAAAAGTTAATCAAAACGGTTTAGTTTAATGTAAATTAGAATAAAAACTATACTTTTTTTTGCACCTTGTATTATCTAACCGGTTTCGGCTTACGCCATCATCAGAGACATCATCGACTTTAAAAATATATCATTAATACACAAATTCTTGTTTTACTGAGGTTTGACTTATTCATTCATATATGAAAAACACTTCTTCTCAGTATCAAAATGTTTTATTATTTATATAATTAAAAACATTATTTTTTCTTCGACATTTCGAGCATTTATTGCTCATTATCAAGAATATGTTCCATCTTGGCGCACTTTTACATCTCAATTTTATTCAAACGATAATGCTGATACGTGTTCTCGTTTGAATAGAATTTAGAAATAACATAAACTTTTTTTTTAAACATTTTGATACTGAGAAGAAGTGTTTTTTATATATGAATGAATATATCATTAAATTTTAACAACATACATAAAATAAGTTTTACTGTGAATTTTTTCTTCCCTCCATAACGGTCGGTTTATGAATAGGTGTGTAATTGATATGTTGTAAAACCGCATCCGAGGAAAAATTCGTACCGAGGTCAACTTCCGCATGACAAGAACCTTTAGGGCAGTCAACGAAATTTAGTTTACACTTTAGAGGGGTTTGTCACTCACTTGAAATTCAAAAGGGTACTTTTAAAGTTGTTTGAAAATATATTTCAATTCTTAGTATTTTTTCTTAAAGATTAAAGATGTGCGTGTGTCCTAGATAGTTGAAACGACCCATCGCAATAAATTAACCTCTTTTTTCCAATTTCCTTTCCAGCTAACAGCATAATAAATTCGCGGGTCGACATGGAGTCCGTACAGCAGCAGCAATTCTGCCTTAAATGGAACAGTTTTGGTAGCAATCTGGCAACGTCACTCAGCAGTCTGTTCAAATGTGAAACATTGGCTGACGTTACCCTCTTTTGCGATGGGGTCACCTTTAAGGCGCACAAATTAATCTTAGCGGCGTGTAGCAAACATCTCGCCGACTTATTTGAAACGGCACCTCTCCATCAAAATCTCCTCATCATTCTTGATGGAACATCGGCCTCGAATATGGCCGCTCTTTTGGAGTTTATGTATAAAGGCGAAGTTCACGTTTCCCAAGATGCTTTAAGCAGTTTTTTAAAAGCCGCCGAATGCTTGCAAGTGAAAGGTTTAAGTATCGAACACGACAAATTAGCTGTTGCCCATCATATGGAAAAACAATCGCCGAAACACGAAGATGAACGCCCCACACCTTCCCCATATTCCCCCATGTCTCCATACAGTATGCATCCGCCCCATTACAGACCCTACGATCAAAGAATGACACCCGTTGATAGACGATCTTTAAGAAGCCCGAATGATATGCACCCAGAATCTATTCGACCCTCAGTTTTGAGGGATTGCAGCAAAGTTGGAAGGCCACCATCCCCGGGGCCTATGTCTTTAGCTTATAGACCATCATCAAGTTCCTCTTGCAGTTTACCGACCCAACAAGAAGCCGACGCGCCTCCGGAACATAGATTTGATCAAGAACCGGCCGCAACAGCTTTAATATGTCCAGAACCGAGTACCAATCAACAATGTGTTGACCCTGGATGCCCCGAAGGTAATCATTTATTTTTTTTTGTAATAAAAATTTTATTTATAAAATTATTTTTATTAGATTTAAGGATTAAAATGGAACCAATGGCGCAAGATGAACAACCAACTCCAAGTAGTACAGCTCCAGGAAGCAGCACAAATGGATCGCCACAAAATGGACCTTTAGGAAAACTAACGGGCTACGAAAATGATAAAAACGATATGGTTACACACACGATTTGGAATTCTGTTACGAATAAGTTATCTCATAAGTCCAGCTCTGTTTCGACACCTGATGGTAAATAAAAAATCTTTCAAAAAATCGATAAACTATGTAAAAATACAAAAATTTAGACCCTAAAATTTTGGAAAGAATAATTTTGGGTACAATTAATCTGGATTAAATTTGCTTCAAAACGTTTTTTATTTCATCGCGATATTTCAATTAGTTCTTGAGATATACATTTTTAAGTTTGATAATGACATTTAGAATTATCAAATCACGCAGGGGTGAATTCAAAAAATCGTGACATCAAGGTTAATAGGAATAAAGAAATAATTTTTGGTTTGATGAATCTGGAATAAATTTGCTTTAAAACGATGCTTATTTCGAGTTGATATCTCAATTACTTTTTGAGATGTATTTCATTTTAAATTTGGAGTTTATAATTTTAAATCGTCGGGATGAATATAAAAAAATCATAACGTGGAAATTTGTTGAATTAAAGAAATTATTTTAAACTCATTAAATTTGCTTTAAAATGCTTCTTATTTCATCGTTATATCTCAATTCGTTCTTGAGACAGAGTTCGATTAAAAAAATCGTATCATCGAGATTTATTGAATCGAAAGAATTATTTTTGGTGCGTTAAAACTAGATTAAATTAGCTACAAATTGCTTCTTATTTCATGGCGATATCTCAATTAGTTTTTGAGATACGATGTTTTAAATTAAATTTGTTTCAAATTACCCTCAAAAATGACAGAGCCGAATTAAAAAAATCGTATCATCGAGATTTATCGAATCGAAAGAATTATTTTTGGTGCCTTAAAACTAGATTAAATTTGCTACAAATTGCTTCTTATTTCATGGTGATATCTCAATTCGTTCTTGAGACACCATTTTTTAAATGACATTTTTTGCAATTTACCCTCAAATATGACAGAATTGGGTTAAAAAAATCGTATCATCGAGATTTGTAGAATAGAAAGAATGATTTTTGGTACGTTAAAACTAGATTAAATTTGCTACAAATTGCTTCTTATTTCATGGTGATATCTCAATTCGTTTTTGAGATACGATGTTTTAAATTAAATTTTTTTCAAATTACCCTCAAAAATGACAGAGCCGAATTAAAAAAATCGTATCATCGAGATTTATGGAATCGAAAGAATGATTTTTGGTGCGTTAAAACTAGATTAAATTTGCTACAAATTGCTTCTTATTTCATGGTGATATCTCAATTAGTTTTTGAGATACGATGTTTTAAATTAATTTTTTTTCAATTTACCCTCAAAAATCACAAAGTCGAATTAAAAAAATCGTATCATCGAGATATATCAAATCGGAAAAATGATTTTTTTAGTGTTAAATCTAGATTAAATTTGCAACAAATTGCTTCTTATTTCATCGCGATATCTCAATTCGTTCTTGAGATACGATGCTATAAACTATATTTTTGCAACTTAACCTCAATAATGTCAGAGTCGAATTAAAAAAATCATATCATAGAAATTTATCGAATCGAAAGAATGATTTTTGGTGTGTTAAAACTAGATTAAATTTGCAACAAATTGCTTCTTACTTCATGGTGATATCTCAATTAGTTTTTGAGATACGATGTTTTAAATTAATTTTTTTTCAATTTACCCTCAAAAATCACAAAGTCGAATTAAAAAAATCGTATCATCGAAATTTATCGAATCGAAAGAATGATTTTTGGTGTGTTAAAACTAGATTAAATTTGCAACAAATTGCTTCTTACTTCATGGTGATATCTCAATTAGTTTTTGAGATACGATGTTTTAAATTAATTTTTTTTGCAATTTACCCTCAAATATGACAGAGTTGGATTAAAAAAATCGTATCATCGAGATTTATCAAATCGAAAGAATGATTTTTGATGTGTTAAAACTAGATTAAATTTGCTACAAACTGCTTCTTATTTCATGGTGATATCTCAATTCGTTCTTGAGATACGATTTTATAAATTATATTTTGTGCAACTTAACCTCAATAATGACAGAGCTGAATTAAAAAAATTGTATCATCGGGATTTATTGAATCGAAAGAATGATTCAATGAGAATTTTAATATTAATTATTGTAAAAATTAAACAATTTTAAGATCTGAAAATGTTACCAATCCTTCTATTTTTATAGTATAGTTTATCGATATTCTGAAAGACGGTCTTTCTATTCTATTGAGGGTAACGGCCGTATTGGTTTGGCTAGAAGAAATAATGCTAATTTAGTTCGGATCTCTCCTTCTAGCGCGTAAGATAGCGTAAGATCTCGCTCATGCACCTTTTATTGATTTTTATTTCAACCAATCGCGTGCGAAACGACGGTGACGTCACCAAAGTTTTTTCAAATTTTTATTATTCTTTTTTGGAAAAGCTAAAGCCTAGTTTGAAAAATAAAAAATTATAGAAGTCTTTAATTTTGATAAACTATCGAATAAGCCAATAAAAAAAATGTGTGCTATAAATATTGTTCTTTTTTGTAGGTAAAAAGTTAAAATGTCCATTCTGTGAGAGATTATATGGTTATGAAACAAATCTTCGAGCTCATATACGTCAACGACATCAAGGAATACGCGTACCATGTCCATTTTGTACAAGAACCTTCACAAGAAACAATACGGTGCGTCGTCATATAGCAAGGGAACACAAAACGGAGCTTAGTTTGAAGGCGTTCCAAACTCAGCAGGTTCATAATCATAACCCATAGGTACCGATAGCACATGCCCCAATAAAACACCCATACAGTGTTAGTAACTGTATCTCGTCGCAAATGTTGCTCACTTAGTCTCTTCTCTTTCTATCACTGTGGAATTTTTTCTCTTCAATTGCCATCTCCGATCGGGGTAAATTAAATTAAGAAGAAAAAAAATTGGTTTAACGTTATTAATGATAAGGTATACCTACATGATATGCTAATTATTAATTAGTTAATTGAATAAGAAAATTTATGCGTGAAAAAAATGAATTGATAAATGATAAATAAGTGAATTATGAAAGAAAGGAAGAGAGATAAAGAGAGTTATTTAAGTTTATGTTTTAATGGTGGATGTAATAGTGGGTATGTGCTAGGAACCGTCCGTCTACCTCATTATTTAGTCCCTAGTCAATTGAGCGACCAATTTCAACAGGTTTCGCCTCAAAACACTCAGGAAATCACACGCAGTGACATGTATGTAATAATAATTGATATAAAATTGATGATGAGTATCAATGACGATAGAATTTATTATTTTTTTAAACGTTAGGTTTATTATTCTTGTTGATGTTGAGGATTATTTTTTAGTGCATCTGCTTAATCAGATAGAATTTTATTATTAAACGTTGTATTTTTCACGCCTGTGCTAAGTTACGATGTAAAATTTGTTTTATTAACAATTAGAATTGTTTTGTAAAGAATTCTTTTTTGATAACTTATCGCAGGATTTATTATACAACCACATATTATCTACCTCAGGTTTCAATAACCTACCAGCGCGTCGAAAAACAGTGTGTTCAGTATTTCCGGGTAAAAAAAATTTTAATGATAAACATTCTTAACCGGCTCTGTGCAATCGCGAAAAAGAAATCGTAAATTTTGTGATATTTTTGTTCGTTTCGAAATTTTTTTTTTAAACTTTAGGTCTTAGAAGTAAATCTTCAGCTGGTTAAGGATGATCTTACTACCTCATTACTTACAATACTTACCTACCTCAAAATGTTTATACACAATTCTATTTTTTACTTTTTTAATATTACGGAAGATTTTAAGTTTTTTTTTTTTTGTTGTAACGAATTTATTTCAATATTCTTTGAAAAAAAGTGTCGATTTAAAGTTTTTGTTTCAAATCGACACGAAATACTTTTTTTTTATTACTATTGTATTTAAAAAAGTAAATGGGTGTCTAGAAATTCTTTTAAATAATTTTATTCATAAGATTTTACATGAATTTATAAGATTTTTTATAGGATTTTCCATTTTGAAAGATTTATGATGATATTATCACAATTATCGTTATGCCAGCTAGGAAAGGTGACTAACAAGATCTGAAATGACAATTCCAAATCACTCTAAATATAGTGATTGAGATCTAATAGTGATTTTTGTATCTCCACATTTATACCAACTTTTTGATAAAATCCATGAGGTTGTTCTGATTTATGCATGATTTAGTATTCATAAAAAAAGCTCCAATTGACTCTCCAGCCAACAATGGTGAACTGTAATATAATAACCACACATCATTTTGAGATCTAGTTGAATCAAGGTTTGAAATCAACAAATTATTTTGCAATTATTGTTTTGTTAATATATTTTTGATTTAGACATTAATGTTTTCCTGTAATGATGACGTGAAGTGAATTGTGATGAAATCATAAGGTTGGAACAATCAACTGGTACAAAAGCCATTCGGTTCATTTCTGCATAATTTTGTACTGAAGCAGATATGATGGCACAATTACACAGGTATACAAGTGGCTGAAATATAAACCATAAAAGATGAGAAACATTGTATACAAAGGGAGAGTTCAAGACGTTTTAATGGACATCCACACTTTGAGTTAGAAACATTGGTGCACTAATTTTGCAATGGATCATTGTTAGCACAGATGTTGCTATTTGAACTGTAGAAATAACAAAAATATAATTCCTGCCTACTGTGAGAGTTTGCAAAGCATCTCTCTCTTACGCATTTTGTATTTATCAAAACCTTACAACATTTTTTCTGGTTGTAAGTAATAATCTCTGCACTATAATGAGTTGGAAATCAAACAGATTGGAAGTGATTATTTGTCGTCATGGTCATCGTGAGCCAACATAACGAGAATAATTTCAATTTCAAGGGCTTAGTACAGTTGATCATGAATTAGTGACAAAATCATGAGTTGACTGGAATTGTCAAGTCATGATTTTGGAGTCTCAATGTGTCATTTTAAAATTTTTTAAGGTATTCTGTTTAAAGTTCCAATTTAAGTATATTCATAATGTAAATTTGATCTATTTTTTTAACATCCAGTTTTTTCTGGATTTCAAAAAGCAATGAACAGTTTTTTTGTTCACTTCGTTTTTTGGGAGAACTCTTACGCTATTAATTTGTAAACTCTTTTTTCCATCATTAATTTACATTTTTCGTCAGGATGTTTTCTCGTATTATTGTTATTATTCTCTCCAACAGTTCGACTTAAATTGTTCTGGATTAATGTTGTTATTACGTCTTTCCATGCAGTTTTTAAATATCAAAGAAGCTATGTTACTTTTTTATGCCAGATTTTAGCGTTCCTAATTTCTTTTCTGGGCAGAGTTCCACAAGTATACCTAATGTTGTCTGGTCATTGTTTTTTTTCTTTTTCCAGCGGAGATGTAAGCTTGCTTCTGTTATTATTCAATGATTTCAACTCTGATTATGAAAGCCAATTGTTTACTTTTCTAATTCCATTCATGCACGCTTCTGTCCTTCAATTTTTGCTCAATCTTGTACTAAGAAGTGGAGATAATTCGCAGATTGTTGGTAATATTTTGATTAGTAATAACTTTGAAATGCATGTTTTTTTTTAATACCGGGATTTCCAAGACCACATTCTTCATCTGGCCATGTCATCTATGGAAGAAATTTCCTTCACTTTGTCTAAAATTTTGCATACAATTAGATTGTTTTAGATTATTAGACTACAGAGTGCGATTCATGAAGCAAAACAGAAATCTGTCTTGTGTTGGTGTGGATCAACAGGAGCAACCTCAATTTTATGAGCATTGTTATAAAGTTTGCCAACTCTTTTAGGCACCTTTAACATACGCTCCTGAATGTGCTAAGGTGTTTTAGAAAAATCTTCTGGGTACGGAAAGTCCCTAATAATGATATCATCAGTAATATTTATGACATACTGCAATGTTGTTACTGTTGCTACCTCCATTTCTTCCATTATTATCATTCAATCTATATAAAAATTCTAAAATACATATTTTTCAATACATACAATCAAATCTTTTGTACGGATTGACAATTTTATTTCAATTTTCGTAATACATAATCTTATATGATCAATTTTTGGAATTCAAGATAAAACAAAAATATAGATAGATCTTTCTGATTTAACCTACTAAATTCCAATATAGGAAGCTTTTCTGCAAAGACCCGTTCCATGACAGATTTTTATCTATTATTTGGGTTTCTTCATGGTTTCAGGATTACCATATTTGATGGAATTGTCAATATAAATGCTTACAATTTCACGAAACTGAGATAGTTCTTCGTTGAAGCTGTTCGTATCAAAAGCATTTAAATAAGTTATAAATAGACATTCTTCATCACATCCTCCTATTCACTTCAAATATTTTTATAAGCTGCAACATATTCTTGAATTCCAATATTAACTGGTCGAATGTAACGTGTAAAGAGTTAACAGTATACCTTAATGTTTCAATGTGTCATTTTAAAAATTTTCAAGGTATTCAGTTTAAGGTTCCAATTTAAGTATACTGATAATGTAAATTTGATCTGGTTTTTTTAACATCCAGTTTTTTCTGGATTTCAAAGAGCAATCAACAGTTTTGTTCTTTCCATGCAGTTTTTAAATATCATGGACGCTATGGTTACTTTTTTATGCCAGATTTTAGCGTTCCTAATTTCTTTTCTGGGCAGAGTTCCACAAGTATACCTAATGTTGTCTGGTCATTGTTTTTTTCTTTTTCCAGCGGAGATGTAAGCTTGCTTCTGTTATTATTCAATGATTTCAACTCTAATTATGAAAGCCAATTGTTTACTTTTCTAATTCCATTCATGCACGCTTCTGTCCTTCAATTTTGCTCAATCTTGTACTAAGAAGTGGAGATAATTCGCAGATTGTTGGTAATATTTTGATAATAACTTTGAAATGCATGTTTTTTTTAATACCGGGATTTCCAAGACCACATTCTTCATCTGGCCATGTCACCTATGGAAGAAATTTCCTTCACTTTGTCTAAAATTTTGCATACAATTAGATTGTTTTAGATTATTAGACTACAGAGTGCGATTCATGAAGCAAAACAGAAATCTGTCTTGTGTTGGTGTGGATCAACAGGAGCAACCTCAATTTTATGAGCATTGTTATAAAGTTTGCCAACTCTTTTAGGCACCTTTAACATACGCTCCTGAATGTGCTAAGGTGTTTTAGAAAAATCTTCTGGGTACGGGAAGTCCCTAATAATTATATCATCAGTAATATTTATGGCATACTGCAATGTTGTTACTGTTGCTACCTCCATTTCTTCCATTATTATCATTCAATCTATATAAAAATTCTAAAATACATATTTTTCAATACATACAATCAAATCTTTTGTACGGATTGACAATTTTATTTCAATTTTCGTAATACATAATCTTATATGATCCATTTTTGGAATTCAAGATAAAACAAAAATATAGATAGATCTTTCTGATTTAACCTACTAAATTCCAATATAGGAAGCTTTTCTGCAATGACCCGTTGCATGACAGCTTTATCTATTATTTGGGTTGCTTCATGGTTTCAGGATTACCATATTTGATGGAATTGTCAATATAAATGCTTACAATTTCACGAAACTGAGATAGTTCTTCGTTGAAGCTGTTCGTATCAAAAGCATTTAAATAAGTTGTAAATAGACATTCTTCATCACATCCTCCTATTCACTTCAAATATTTTTATAAGCTGCAACATATTCTTGAATTCCAATATTAACTGGTCGAATGTAACGTGTAAAGAGTTAACAGTATACCTTAATGTTTCAATGTGTCATTTTAAAAATTTTCAAGGTATTCAGTTTAAGGTTCCAATTTAAGTATGCTGATAATGTAAATTTGATCTGGTTTTTTTAACATCCAGTTTTTTCTGGATTTCAAAGAACAATCAACAATTTTGTTCTTTCCATGCAGTTTTTAAATATCATGGACGCTATGTTACTTCCTCTATTCCAGATTTTAGCCTTCCTAATTCCTTTTCTGGGCAGAATTCCACAAGTATACCTAATGTTGTCTGGTCATTAATTTTGCTGACTTATGTTGTTATTCAATGGTTTCAACACTGATTATGAAAGCCAATTATTTACTTTCCTATTTTTATTCATGTATGCTTCTGTCATTCAATTCTTGCTCAATCTGGTACTAAGAAGTAGAGATAATCTGCAGATTGATTAATAACTTTCACATGCATATTGCTTTTTAATACAGGGATTTCCAAGAGCACATTCCTTTTCTGGCCATGTCACATGAGGAAGAAATTTCCTTTACTTTGTCTAAAATTTATTAGTAATTACTCCGTATATATTCAGTACTTTCTACATCTTGCACAAGATTAGATTGTTTTAGATTATTAGACGCTAGAGTGCGATTCATGAAGCAAAACAGAAATCTTTTCTGTGTTGGACTGGATTACATTACTGGTAACAGCAGCAACCTCAATTTGATGAGCATTGTTACAAAGTCTGCCAATTCTTTCAGGTGCCTTTAATATTAAATAGAATAATAATTAAACACCGTAAAGTGTTTTTGAAAAATCTGAGTATGGGACGTCCCTAATAATGTTGTTACCAATGTTCTTCCATTATTATCATTCAATTTGTATAAAAGCTCTAAAACTACAAGTTTTTCAATATACAGGGTGTGTCAAATGTCTGGAATATAGCCAATAACTTCGCCATTTGTGGTTTTAAAGAAAAATGTTTCAAATAAAAAATTCTTTATTAATTGTGAACCATTTTTCTGCGATATTTTCATCTTTACATTGTCTTTTGTTTCGTTGCTATGGCAACCAACATTGTTATTTTAAATGGAATGCATAGGTTTTCTTTTTTCATATTTTGGTAGAAGATAAATCTTGTAATCTTGATAAATCATTGTAATTTGCTGATTTAATATTTTCAGAGAACGCATTTTTTTCTTACACAACCATATGATTTGATATATTCATCGCATAGAGGGATTTATTCTGTATCAAAGTATGCAAAAAGAATGTATTCTCCGGTTTAAAATAACAATGTTGGTTGTCATAGCAACGAAACAAAAAACAATACAAACAAGCAAATATCGCCAAGAAATGCGCAACGATTAATAAATTAACTTGTATTTAAAACATTTTTCTTTAAAACCATAAATGGCGAAGTTATTGGTTGTATTCCAGACATTTGACACACCCTGTATATAATCAAATCTTTCGTACGGATTGTCAATTTTATTTCAGTTTTCGAAATACATAATCTTATATGATCAATTTTTGGAATGGAGACACCTAGTGTTACCTTTATCTTTCTAAAATCCAAGATGCAACCAAAATATAGATAGTTCTTTCTGATATAACGTACTAAATTCAAATATAGGAAGCTTTTCTGCAATGACCAATTCCATGGCAGCTTTATTTATTATTTAGGTTGCTTCAAAAATACTTAATTTTTGAACTCCACATAAAATTTTGCAATATTTACCAATTTCTGGAAGATTACCATATATGTTATATTGTTGTATTTCAAACTTTTAACATTTTGAATCAAGGACTATGAATTTACCATGTTGTTAGCTCAAGATTAATTACATATGGATAATTTCCCGTTTATGGCTTCAGTAATCGCAAAATATGTTTCTTCCTGAATTATCAAACCAGATTAGACTTAAAGTCTTTGTGGTTGGTTCCAACTGGAGCGTAGGAATTCAAATCACAAATTTTAGAATGAATGTGTTCCAAAATTTCATATAACAATGTTTATGTCATCAAAACTCACCAAGTTTTTAAACGAGGCTTGGGAGATGTAAAAACGTTTCATTTTAGACCTGGAAGATCTATTATTATATAGTCTTGTTGAATTCTGGAAGAAGTCGGTGGAACTTTTAATCAACTAATTTATTCTCTCTTTTTTCTATCTATGATTGCAAAATGCTTAGTAAATGAATCTTAACTCATAATATAAAACGTAAATGTTACATTGAGTAATGATACCAGGGTAAATAATAGAATGCTTTTATAAAGAAACTCTAACATAACTGATAAGCTACATGGTATCAGAGTACCCCAATAGTTATTCTTTCCCAAATCTGCTAAAAGAGAACGGTCCTAAAATTCTAGATCTTATACTTTAATACTTAAAGGTTAACATTAATCAGTTTCAATGTTTCAAAAATCTACAGAAAAAAGTTTTATGCCTGATTTTCATTGGTAGAATTAGTGGTAGAGTAACTAGCATACTTTTAAACTGATCTAACTTTACTCTACTTAGTTTGGTAGAGTACTTGTTTTCACTTAAATTGAAAATAATAAGGTAATAGTAAACAGTGATAAACTTGAAATGACACAAAGTTTTCTCTGCTCGACTACAACTAACTGCTCTACTCTACCACTTACGTTTTCATTAGGCGAGTTCACAAGATAGTTAGTACTTTGCCAATATACTCTCACTTATTTTACTAATGAAAACCCGGCTTTATTGTTTATCAGATTATTGTCGGTCATAATAAAGCATAAAACTCACTTCAAACTTTCAACATTTTGAATCAAGACTATGAATTTACCATGTTGTTAGGTCAAGATTAATTATATATGGATAACTTTCCGTTTATGGCTTCAATAATCGCAAAATATATTTCTTCCTGAATTATTGAACCAAGATTAGAGTTAAAGTCTTTGTGGTTGGTTTCAACTCATAGTATAAAATGTAAATGTTACATTGAGTAATGATGCCAGAGTAAATAATAAAATGCTTTTTTAAAGATCATCATGGTATCAGAGTACCCCAACAGTTATTTTTCCCAAATTTGCTAAAAAAGAATGACGATCTAACTTTACTCTATTTAGGCCCACTTTTACCACCTCTTGATAAATTTAACCGATAGGTAATTACCATGGTTACAGCGGTTTTAAGCGCTCTCATTGGCTAAGAGCGTCAATTTATCTATCGGTTAAATTTATCAAGAGGTGGTAAAAGTGGGCCTTAGTTTGGTAGAGTACCTGTTTTTACTTATATTGAAAATAGTATGGTACAAAAGGTAATAATAAACTTTAAATGACACAAAGTTATCTATACTTGACTAACTCAACGCGAGTAGAGTAACTTTACCACGGTGCTATACCACTCTACTACAACTAACTGCTCTACTCTACCACTAATTTTTCATTAGGCGAGTTCACAAGATTACTAATTGTACTAATGAAAACTCGGCTTTATTGTTTATCAGATTATTGTCGGTCTATGTTTTTTTTTTCTTTTGAAAAGTTTAGTTAAGTCCTATATTTATGTAAAATTAATTTCAGAAAGTTAAGAAAAGAATTTCTAGATATTCGGAGTAAAAGTTACAACTTAATTTTAGAAATAATATTAGACTCTATTTATAAAACTTAGTTTTAGTACTTTTTAGATTTGTTTCTTTTTATGGGTTGATTAGCAGGTGCACTTAGTGTTTTTACGTTTTTAATAATAATGTAAAAAAAAGAAAACAATTCCGGAACCCTGTTTCGTCCCCTTTTTCATGACTTTCTCGCATACTTACAAATACGGGTTTTTCAATTCATAACCAAATAGATATTAATCACTTTTTTAAGTAAAACTAGTCCTCTTCTACCTAATTAATTACAGTATTTACAATATTTACAACATTTACACTGTTCAGTACGTTATTTTTTTAACATGACAAGATTTTATTATTATTTAATGCTAGGTATGATGACTTACTTTCGTTCAGACTAAAAAATAAGAAAGTACAAGTAAAAACTTAGATTTAAGTACAAATGTCATAAAACTCAGGTATATTTAAATGTAATAATAGGATTATAAGAAATATTTACATAAAAGTTGTGCAATACAAGAAAGTAACTTTAAAAATCACATATTTATAAATGTTGAAAATAGAATAAAATAAAATCTACCTCCTTCATTCAAGAAACATTATAAATAAATAGCTGTTAATAAAAATAAATATTTATATTCTCAGGGAAAAAGATGAAAATATTTATTATCTATTTAAAAGAAAATAAAATAAAATAGTCTGAAATAAAGTAAGTCGTTAATTGTTTTTATTTTATACAGTTTCACGCCGTTCTCAGGAAATTAAATAAAAAATAATCGACTCCTTGCACGTGTGCAAGATATAAGCATGTAACAGGAAACGGGTATTTTATGTCCTCTTTATTAATGCTAACTTTATAGTAATAAGGATAAACGTAACTTCTAGCTAAGGCATTCAGGGTTCGTACATCGCGAAGAAATTGAAAAATAAAAAATAAGAAATTGAAAAAAAAATAAAACGTAGATGTTAGTTGTTTAGATGTAATTTGCGCCGAATTTCGGCGAAGAATTAAAAATTGGAAATGAAGAAGGGATAAAAATTAGGATTAGGTTGTTTGTAAAATATTTAAGAATCGCGATTCTAAAGAAAACAGAAAATGATGAAGATTCGAATGTAAAGGAAACATTAAAAAAAACATGCGGTTGAAAAAAAATTAAATAAAAGAAGGTGTAGGATTTTTTTTAATTCTATTAATTTTATTTATTTAAAATAATTTTTATTTAATTATAAAGAAAGACAGCGGCCCTCTACGGTTTTTCGTTTAGGTGTAAAGTGCAAAAATACAAGAAAAAAATTGTATATAAATGTTTTGTACGTTGAGATATATTATTGAATTGTATATGTACTAAATTAACTAAATTTAAGGGACATATTAAACAAAATTATCTAGATGTAGTTTTAAAAAAGTAAACCACACACAAATTACACGGAAAAGAAATTCAAAGAGTTCAAAAAATGCGCACTTTTAAATTAAAATTTAAGGTAAAAAAAAAATAAATAAATAAATAAACGTTATATAATAACACGTTCGAGATGGCGACAAAGAAAAAAATAAAAACTGAATTCGAGATGTGATTAGTTGTGATTTTTTACCTGGTAGGGTTAAGGATTTAGGCAAAAAAAAAAGTTTAAGGTGAGCGAAATTTATGTAGGTAAAAAAATTTGAGACGAACGTGTTTATAAATTAAGATTTATTACTTAGGTAGATTTTGATATGACGCGTTCAAAAGGGTAAAAACATATATTTTAAAAAAAATCCTGAAAAATATAAACCTTAATGAATGTAAGTTATTCACATTTTCTCGTTATTTTTTTTTTAATCACTTAGACGGCCGTTGTCGCTTGATTTTTCACAAGAAAAATAAAATACTAAACATCCTTGTTACACCCCCGAAAAATTAAGAAAAAATTAAAAAAAATTAACTATATCCCGCTTAGTGTCGTGCAAAAATTTACGGTCAAAAACTCACGAGCTGTTGTTTACATGTTTATTCGTGACAAAAAAAAAGAAACTAAACGTAATTTTTTAAAATTTAAACTTTAAGGGTGACAATGCAATGTACGCGCGCAAAAAAAACCTTCATTATTATTCATTTTAAATAGTATTTTCGTTTTAATTAGTTAATATATTCTACTCAGGTAATATTTCAATCAGGGATTTATTATTATTAATTACTTATATTTAATAATCTTCGTATTTTTACGCATTCTTCATTAATACATAAGTGCAATATAATTGTTGAAAAAAACGATCCGACGACGTCGAAACTAAAATTTTTATTAAAAAAATTTAGTGTTGTATTTTAAAAAGAGTTTCGACGACGTCGTCCTCGAATAAGAAAAGAAAAACATAATTTGCAAAGACAAAACGCTAAACTACCTCAAGCAGTACAAAGACGAATGTATTAAAAAAACGCATTACTACATAGTTATTATAACATATATTCTATATTAAACAATTAATAGTAATTATAATAATAATAATAATAAAATAGTTGTATTTAATAAAAACTATAATTAAAAATAAATACGGTTCAGGGAATCTCAGTGTTCACCTTCGTTGGTTTATAACAAAATGTTTATTCCAGCGGCAGGCTCTTTTTCTTGTTCCTAGCATTAGCATTACATTGTCACCGGGTAATGTGTACAGATTATATTGTATATACTATACTTATAATGTATTTCATGTTCTGTTTTACTTTATTAATTTTAATAAACAATTTGACGTTTAATATGTTTTTATTATCCTATTAAATTTGAATAATGAAACATTCTCTTGTTCAAGAATCTTAAGAAAGCGTGAAGACATTGTTCGCAGAGGCTGTTATTAATAATAAAAGTGAAAGTAAATCCGAAAAAATTTTAATTTGTGATATTTTAATTAATAATTGGTGATATTTCCACAAGGATCCTTCAAGAAATGAAATTTATAGCGAATTTTGAAACTTATCGATGAAAATTGCAACATCGAAAATTCTATCAAAACTTCAAATATTGTTTTCTAAAAAACTAAAAACTATTTTTCAAAACGGGTTGGTTCATTGGAAAGAAGACACTTTTATTAACACTTTGGGAAATTTTCATACTCATATTCTAAGCACTGCATTTTATCCGAATTTTTAAAACTTAATCGGCGAAAATTGCAAAATCCGAAATAATTGTCGATCATTTCAAAAATTTATTTCTCAAAATCTAAAAGCGATTTTTAGATCGAACACCTGTGGAATGTCGTTATACGTATTATGGCAATAAATGTTGTGGAACGAGAAAATGGTAGATCCAGTATTTACGAAGTGTTCCTAACTAACATACAAATTTTCAAGGTAAGAGTTTTTAAAGTTTTGCGATAATGCATTCAAATAAACTATGACATTTCAAAGAAGAATGTCTTTCAAAAAATTATTGGCGCAAAAGGAAATAGATGGAGATGTACAACGAATAATGAAGAACGAAGAGAATGATTCCGAACCTTCTGGAGACAGTGGCAGTAACTGGGAAGTAGATAACATTGAATCAGAAGATAAAACAAATTGTTTAAAATCTAATAAAGACTATTAAATAGGTATCAATACATGATTGATTTGAGTCAGTATCTGTCTGTACCATGGATGAGGGAGAGATTTGCAATATTCGCCAAAATATAAAAAATATCCTAAAGATTTCTGACAACGATGGAGAATCTGAATCAGAAAAAAAGAAATGAAAAATTTGTTGCTACTACCCAAATAGGAAAAGACGTATGACCACTACATATTTCAAACATGCTTTTTCTAGTAAGCACAGAAATTGCTGCCAAATTGGTAAAAAAAGGGATGTTTTTACGATAGTATTTTATAACATGTTTTTCATGTATGCCATAAAAAACTTGCCTAAAGCAGCATTGAGATGAGGCTATAATGGAAAAAAGATCAATAAAAATACCTTGATTATAGATGTCTTCCAATGTTGTGGAAAATGTTGGGTGATAAAACAAAAGTAATATAAGTATAGGTGTCGAAATCCAGCATGCTTAAAGTTGTCCTTAAAATATTTTGGTACTCGTGAGCTTACTTACTCCTAAATAGAGAAGTGCGAACTATTCTTGCTAATAACAAAAACATAATTAGGAATTTCGGTCATGAAATATAGAATGTTGGGCAATGTGAATTAGTACTAGTTAGCTATTGGGTCTTCACTTTGTCGAACCTCCTGTAGTCTCAAGGTCAAAGTTACGTGGTATGGCATTCACCTTAAATATTTTACAGGTAAAGGTCACATTGATTGGCGCTCCATCGTTGGAGAAATCTCAACAGTAATGTTATGTCAGGGTTCGAACTTATCGACGTACAACTTTGAAGTCAAATTTGTGTAGAGAGGTGTTAAAGTAAAATACACAAGTTGAACTTTACTTTTATTTCTCAATTGACGAGCTTCCTCCTCAAATCTCAAGGTCAAGGTTATGCGGTGTGGCCTTACTTCATCCAAATTATCAAAATTATATTCACCCGACACTCATATGATGACTTATAAGAGTGCTTTTTAAGGGAAGTGTCTTTCCGTATTTTATGCCAAATATGCTATATTTTATGCTTTGTAATAAAAAAATTATCTATTCCTGCAAAAGTTTTGATGTTTTGAATCTTTCTAAAAGTAGTTAGACATCATCTTTGCATTAACCACCCAGAAAGATTGTGAGAACTCCTCTACTGCATAGAAGTTCTAGCAATCTCTACACGATAAGAGAATATTTTTGATCTAATCCTGAGCATGGTCACAAAAATCAAGGAATTCTTCTTCAGTTTGTACATTTCTGTATATGTCTTCTCATCTTTTTACCGCGAGAAGCTTTCAACGGTTTCTTAGAACATTTACTTTCTCCAGATGGATTACTTAAAACAGTAGTATTGTTAGCATCTTCAGCGCCAAATGTTTACCCTCGTAATAGTTCCTTTCTTGGAATAACAAATCAGTGGAATTTGCATAACATACAAAACAAGATACGGAGTATATGATAAAGATTTGGTTGTCATGTCATATACAAAGCAATTTGAATAGAAATTAGAAGGACAATATTGACACCTGAAAGCCCTAGCAAACTACGACAAAGAAATTTTGTATAGAGCTATTATAATAAAATGTAAAATTCGTGCCGAGTTTTGGGTCACATTCGTCAAACCGGAAGTGGTAGTTTATTTGAAACTATATTTATTTGAACTTGTTTTATATAAACTTGCCGTTTGAAGCGACAGAAACAAATGAAATATTGCATGAGCGATTAAAATTATGAGAAACATTCCGATCGAAAATTTCATTCTAACCGCGTAACGGGAAGTGGTACTTTATTTTACTCTAGTTTAAATAAGATAAATACATAGGAAGCTCATATTCAAACCTGCTTTATATTTGAAGAGGATTTATGTTTCTTTGTGCAAGAAAATCATTCTAGTAGAATGTTTTTTTTTTACCATTAATAACTGGCAATTTATTATTTGCCCTATTTTAATTTATTTAAAATACCAAATAATAAGAATAATACTGATATGTTATCTTAGCCAGAAATATATTGAACCAACATTTACGAACTGTTATTGGTAAAACTAACTTTTAATTTTTGAGAAAACAATATTTGATAACATTTTCGATGTTGCAATTTTCATCGATAATTTTCAAAATTCGCTATAAAATTAATTTCTTGAAGGATCCTTGTGGAAATATCACCAACTGTTAATTAAAGTATCCTCTTTTTAATGCAAAAAGCCGTTTTGAAAAATCACTTTTAGTTCTTGAGAAATAAATTTTTGAAATGATCGACAATTTTTTCGAATTTTGCAATTTTCGCCGATTAAGTTTTAAAAATTCGTATAAAATCCATTTCTTGGAATATGAGTATGAAAATTTCCCAAAGTGTTAATAAAAGCGTCCTATTTCCAATGAACCAACCCGTTTTGAAAAATAGTTTTTAGTTTTTGAGAAAACAATATTTGAAGTTTTGATAAAATGTTCGATGTTGCAATTTTCATCGATTACTTTCAAAATTTCCTATAAAATTAATTTCTTGAAGGATCCTTGTGGAAGAGTTGCTTCAATTTCATTATTATTCAAATATCGCAATAATGTGGCAATGTAGGGTATCACTTCAGCAATACACCATTAATTATAACCATAATGGCCGGATAGATATGCCGGATATCCGGATATCCGGTATTCGGCTTTTGGCAAAATCACTATCCGTTCCATCACTAGTATTCACCATACTAACATCGTACACGATGAGGATATTCCATCATTAATCGAATTGCTTTAGGTGCTTATCCATAACTTTCAGGAATGATTCTTAAGATAGCATGTACTCTTTTCTTTAAATTAGCCCAATAATTTTTTGAAATTTAATTCTATATAGCTTACGTAAAATGTATAATTTATAAAAATTTATGATTATTAAAATTATCAAATGAGGTCATTTCTTAAATAGGTTAATGATCATTAAAGTTAAATTTGAGGTATTTATTTTCTTAAAAACGATGAATTCGCAGAACATCTGGACGTAATGGTATGTTGTACAAAGACATCTACTTTAAATATCGAAGAAGAGGAACCCAAACGAACGCTAGATTAAAATTAACTGACCCGTATTGCGAACTACGTCGACGTCCTCAAGAAATATCACCGCCTCATTCAAGAAAATGATGCAATCGCGGTGCAATTCCATGTGATGACAATGACCACCACGATGAAAACGATGAATGAATTTTAATTCAAATCGAACCTTTTCTTTAAAGTTTAAAGTAATCGGTGACGTAAATCTTATCCAATAAAAAAATCTAATAAAACATTTATTACCTATTTGATAATCACGAAAAGATTTCTTACTCATATAAGGTGACGTGTTTTATTACGCATAGAAGTAATTTGCAAAATTATGGGTTCAGTTACCTTTTCGGATATATTGACCAGAAAATAGGATAAGCTAAGATTTACATCGTTGTTTTCGGGTGTGGGCGAGAAGAGAGAGAATGCAAAATTTTAAAGATTAGGCGCGGTCGTTTAATGGCTCATGGACTTCCCAGAAACTCAAGGCATAACTTCGTAAAACACTTTAAGAACCCCCTTCCATTATAAACCTTTATACCTACCGCATTTCATTGTAAATAAATACAAAAAGAAATCGCGCGTAATCGGGATTATAATCGAAATCTGGTTTTGCGTTTCTAAAAACCTTTTCTGTTCCTATGGGCAGATGGTTTTTGCCTCTACGTTAACCTTCTGTCCAATGCGAAATTATCTAAAATAAAAAACAAAGTAAACTATTTAAAAGTAGTGGCAGGTTTTAAATTTCTTACTCGACAAGGTTCGAACGAAATATAAAATACAAAAACAACAAAACAAGTCTTATTCTTTTAGTGGATTTATTGTTAGCCAAGACCATAACAGACCAGTGTGACTTTTCTTCTTCAAGGGCAAAAATTAACATGGCAAAGAGGTCACGGTAGACCAGGACGGCCAGAAAACGGCAACCGCAATAAAGTGAAAGAGAGATGCACGTGTCATTCTCATCTAAAATCACAACAAGTAATAAGTGGTTAAGAAAAAATTGTAAACGCATAAAAAAATTTAAATAATGCACAAGTTTTTATTAGACTTTGAACTATGGGATCGCGTTTCCAATTTGGTTAATGTCGTTTAGTTTGGTTATTTTTGCGTATGGCATCACAATTTGATCATTTTGTTTATGTTGGCGCCTACAGAATTTTTTAAACACGAATCACAAGCTTATTATGTTCAAAGTGCAGCTATATTTTTCAGAGAAAGTAAACAGGATACTCTATTTTTTTTTTAATTTATATTTTTAAAAGTGTAGTTTGATATAGTTTATTTGATTTAAAATTGTTTTGGTTTTGTAGGACGTCTCATTGCACATTAGTTAACGCTTAGATAATTTCTATTTTAAATTCGCTCGACAAATAGTAGGTCACGTTGTCATTTTATGCGAATAAACCCGTATTAAACTAAACCAATCACTTCTTTAATGGGGTACGTACTAAAAGATAAATTTCCATTCAACATTTTGAATTGAAAATGAACTTTTTAAATATTTTAAGGACTTTTTTATTATATTCAAACGTCAGTTAGTTTCTTGATTGTGTTGTTATATATTTAAACAAAAAAAGATTAAAAGCTTGGCCTTTGTCTTATGTATAATCCATTATTGTTTGTTGACATTCAATTGATTTTTGAAAAATTTATGTTCTCACGTAAACATTCATTGAAAAGGTTGAGATAAAGTTAAGCTGTTGGCACATATTTACTTTAAGAAAAGGTTACTTGTACAAGATTTTTCATTTTTTACTTAAAAATATCAGATAAAGGGAGCCATGAATTTGTTTTTCTGCTAATATACTTCAAACTGATTAAGCATGTTTTTAATTATTTGCTAACGATTTTTATTAAATTTTGAAACACGATTTTCAACAAATTTGAGTGAAGCTATTTTTGACACTTTTAATCTTTTTAGGCAGTGGTCTTCTTTTGAGATGCAGTTTTGGTCATTCCAGCTACTATACAGTAGATGTTATAAGTTGCAGTTCCTCACAAATCTCCAAATATGGCATGTATAAGATTTTTCCACTTAAGAAAATATCTTATTTCTGCATTTATTTGCTTTATTTGGAAGATGTAATGTTCTGTAATCTTATAGCAACATCTCTTGGCAGTATAAAAACATCACAAAATAAATCTTCGTTGAGACATACCTGCTAGAAACATTGCAGTCCTAAGTTTTTTTCGGATCAAATTATAAACACTGCACTCTACGGAAAATGAGACCGGAGTCTCGAATTTTTTCAAAAACATCAGAGGTACTAAAAATCATGTATCCGATTTTTCAAATCTACTTTATTTTCTACTGGAGTAATTTACATTAACTCTTTCAATTAGCCTCATATCAAAATATCCAACTAATTTAAATCTGGTGATTGAGTAAGCCATAAATAGTCGACCTTGATACCTGGCTAAAATGTGTGTGTGCACCATTGTACATGAATATGTCAAAAATCTAAATCAATTAAATTTGTTTGTACCTATTGCTTCTAAAGTCTTTGAAAGTCCAATATGGCTTTAACTAACACTTATGAAGTTTATGTACAGACTTAGTTAAGGAATAGCACTTAGCACTTAGGAATTATCTATGGCTAACTACGTTGTATTCTGAAAACCGCTCAACGATGGTTCGACGTCTCCCAATATTAGCCTGAACGGTATTAAATACTATAATCAGCTCAAACTGCATTTAGACAAGGTTACCTAATCATTCCAATTAATACCAGAACGTGAGGGGTATTCAGAATAAATGTAAGACATATGCTTTACAGCGTTCGTATTGTCTCTTTTGTATTTAGTCCAAATCTAGGTTGTTTGAAGATTTTCTTGATGCAGTTTTTTGTATTAGTGGAAAGATCGTAGTTTTTCTGCCTTTCGCTTCTTGGGGAGGAGCTGTCTTCATTTTTCTAAAGAACACTATAATGGTATTTCACCTGGATTCTTCCAATTTGATTATCGCCTTGGTTTCCAAATTCCGCTAACTGCCGGCTTATTCACATCGTGCTAAAAATGGTAATTTTTATGTTTAGAAATTCGCCCAAACGAGGTAGTACTATTCAGCCGTTTTTGTGTGTATGGTGTTTTTTTTTTGTTTGCCAGTGATCTAATAATGTTTTCTATTGGTTATATTAAAAAATTACCGCTTTAATTAATTATTTGTTAAAATAAAGCCGGCCAAAGACTACTAACTAGTCTTCTAAATTTAATTAAAAATTAGTGTTTGACCAAACGGTCAAATACTAGACGAATTGGTTGTTTTATAATCTCACAAGTACTTATATGTGATTAATAAAATGGAAAAATGTGTAATACCTGTTATTAAAACTTGTATATTTCCGTTTAAGTTGTTTAGTATTTGACCAAAACTTTTATACTTTAAAAGTGAGATACAATCAGTTTAAATATGATTCTTCTTTTGGTCATTTATAGGACACGAACAGGTCAAACACTGAGCTTTTTAACCGACTTTAAATTTTTATAAATATTTAAGCCTAATATAAATATAAGTGTAAATGTTTGGTTCTGTTCTATTTTTTTAAACCTTTTTTATAACAATAAAAGTAATTGAACACACTCAAGCAGTAATCAATCTGTACAATTAAAAGGTTAAAAGGTTTATAGTGGTCAATTATCAAAAAATGGAAAATCTATATGGAAAATTTAGCAAATATGCATCAGGTTAACTTTTTTTCAGTATCAATATGACAGCGAAGCCTAAGTTTAAATATAGCGAAGAAGATCTTCAAATGGCTCTCGATGCAAGAAGTAGGAGTTTATCTTATGAAAAAGCAGTCAAGATGTTTAATGTACCAAAGTCAACTCTTATTTATAAAGTAAAAGGAAAAACACCAATGCAGAGGAAAATGGACCCACTGGCATTTTTAAATTCTGATGAAGAAAAACTACTGGTTGAATGATTGTTTTATTCAGCAGATATTGGCTTTCCTGTTACAAAAACCCAATTGGAAAACACAAAATTTGGGTGAAAAGTTAAGTCAAGAATATTTTGCTGCTGTTTTAAAAGATGTTCTTAAAGAGTCAAAAAATATAAACATTTTTTTTGAACAAAATAGTATGGAAAAATAATGAAAATGAATATTATATTAAGAATCGGTCAAACATTTACGGTTTTAAGGACAAAGACTAGATATTATTGGTCAAGTAATGTAATCAAAGTGGTCAAACACTAAATGCGAAATACTGTTTTCCTTTTTAATTTTTAACAAATATTACTTCATGATGTTACATTTTATAAGTAGGGTAAGTAACTTTAAATGAATCAGATGCGTATGATCATATTTTGATCATTTTATGTAAAGGCAGAGGGATCTACAAGATAAATAATATGGCTCGGTCAAACACAGACATTAAAAAATCCTTAACAGGTCAAACACTGGTGCGTTTACCCTATCTTATTGTTATTTTGGTAAGTTGTTCTACTAGTTCTTCTCCTGCGTTTTTTCAACAATTCATTGGAGATATTGTCCGGGCCTGGGGATTTGTCATTTTTGAGATGTTTCATTTCACTCATCACTTCTTCTACTGTTATTATTAAGAGTTTATTGTATACAGTAATTGTTTACAATTCTTTACATTATTCAAATATTACTTTCACTCCCCACCCTCTTCCTCCATTTCCACGCCCTCGGCTCCTCGGCCCAATCATCCCCTCACCCATCCCTTTGTCTCCTCACCCCCACAACCATTCTCATCCATCGTTTCCCCTCTCCCCCCTCTCCTAAGATCTGCCTTCAGTCCATCTCCTCCTCCCTCAACTCACTGCACCCATTCTGCATGTGTTCTAACGTTTCCCATTCCTCCCTGCACAGCCTACACCACCTCTCCTCATCGGCCATCCAGTATTTGTTGGCTCTCTCCTCGTTTCCACAACGGAACCTAGCCATCAACTTTTTCCCTTCCTCATCTCTTTCCAATAACAAGTATCTAGGCAGCCCCTCCGTAATTATGTCCCTGTATCTTTCGTTATACCTTCCCTCTTTTATTTGTGTCCTTCTTTCCTGTCTCTGCACATCTCGGTCCCTGCCTCTCAACTCCCTCCACATCTCCCTACCCACCCTTCGTCTACTATTTATCTCCGTTACCGAGTAGCCCGCTCGTCTATAATAGTTGTCTCTGTGTCCTTTCCCATATCTGACCTTTCCCTCTCTAATTTCCCTCCAACACTCTCCCAGGATCCCGCAGCTTGGCCTCCCTTCTATTCTTTCTTCATATTTCACTGCCCTCCTGCCCGCCTCCACCCTGACCTTATCCACCTTTACCTCTTCCCTCACTATATACCCCGGTGTTTCTCTCGCCACCCCAAGCAGCCATCTCCAATATCTAGCTTGCACGTCCTCCAGCGGTCCCTGCTCCCTCCATCCCCATACCTCTGCCCCATACATCATCACACTGCTAACCAGACCTTCAAACATAATCTTCCTCGTTGCCACATTCCTTCCAAAGACTCTCTTCCCCCAACCCCATACTTGTCCCTCCCTGTTGTCCTCCCTAAACACATGTCCCAAGTAAGTATACTCCCTAACCTCCTCGATCTCTTTTCCCTCCCATCTCTAGTTTTCTGTTCTTTTTCTCCCACCCTTACAAAACTTCATCATCCTTGTCTTCCCCACATTTACTTCCAGCCCCTTCCCCCTAAAATATCTTTCCAATGTCTTTATCATCTCCTTCATCTCCACCGCTTCTCCCGCCATGACCACGATGTCATCCGCGTATGCTAACATATGCACCTTTCTACCTCCCACCACCAATCCTCCCATCTGCCCCTTCCCCAATCTTTCCTCCAGGTCCGCCGTATACAGTGCAAACAGACTTGGGCTCAGCGGACATCCCTGCCTCAGTCCCTTCGTCGTCCAGAACACGTCGCTCAGCTTATCTCCCACTTTTATCCTAGCCATCGTCTCCATGTATATTTCCTTCACTCTCCCAATTAGGTGTTCCGTTATCCCCCTCCTCCCCATCTCCTCCCACAACTTCCCCCTATCCACCTTATCAAAAGCCGCCTTCAAATCTATAAACAGGGCGTACAATTTCCCTCCCTTCTTATCCAGCTCTCTATCTGCCAAATGCTTCAACACATACACGTTGTCGATTGCTCCCCTTCCCTTCCGAAAGCCTGCCTGCCCATCCGGCAAAATTCCCCCCAACTCCATCTCCTCCTCCAATCTTCCCAGCAGTATCTTCGTGTATACCTTGTATCTTTCCCTTCTTCAATCTCCTAAGCACCGCCTCCATCTCCTCTTCTGCTATCTCCTCTCCCCCATCTCCCTCATATCCTCCCAACCCCGTTAGCCTCGTTTCATCCCCTCCCAATAATCTCATAAAGTAACTCTTCCATTCTCTCATGTGTATTTCGCTGATTATCGTCTCCCTACCCTTCTTTCCTTTTTTCAGATACCTCCAGATCTCCCCTTCCCTTGTTATCCCCCTAATCTCTGCCGCCTCCTTCCCCCTCAATTCTGTTTTCTTTCTACTGCATAACTCTCCCACTTTAAACCTTTCCACCCTCTCCCACATTTCCTGATCCACCAATACATAATCAATCACAGATGTCCCCCTCGCCCCGATGTAAGTATACTCCCCTTCCTCTCCTTCCTCTTTATTCCCATTCAGTATCTCCCATCCGTTCTCCTCCACCCATCTCAGCATTTCTGTTCCTTTTCCATTCCGCACAGTATCCTTCGACCGCCGTCGTCCCTCCTCTCCCCATATCTCAACCCTTCCCCAACTGTAATTTGTATGTCTTCGTCTATGTTTATTGTATCTTCTCGTCGCAGTGTATGTCGCTTATTAGGTTGGTCTCTGCTTTTTGAATACATGTCCATGAAGTAGTTTTTCCACCTATCTGCAGAGATGTTATTTATTTGTACTGTCTCGTTTATTTCCTTTTTTTGCTGCTCTGGGCATATTCCATATGCGCTTTGCCATATTGAAAATATTTAAAAATTTCTTAACTTTGAAGGACCATTCTTCTTAGCAATTTAGGGGTTTAGACCAAAAATTTTTACTCTAGCATTTGTGATTAAAATTATGCCACGACTTATAGTCTCCGATATTTCTGGTGGTTTTTATGACCCTCAGAAACAGTAGTGGCAGTAATTATCACCCGGAAAAAGTACCTGGACATGATTTATGATAGGTCCTCCTAGGGAACTAGGTCCAGGGACGCACTTCTTTTTTATTTTATTTTAAATTGAACAAAATAAAACAGAAATGTAGTAAAGAATATAAATTTACTTATACTTAAATGATTTTACAAAAAAAAGCAAGTATTAATTTATAATATAAAAATTAAAACATATTTTTTATAATTATCTTAGAATTAGTGTGAAAAGATAATACATTTTATAGTAATAATCATAAATTATTTAAGCAAATGTACTTTTTAGATAGATTTAAATAAATTGTTGTATTTTCACACAAAGTAATGATATTTAAGTTTTTAAATATTATGTTATTGAAATTTTCGTTAAATAATCGTTAAGAGTTTGGGGTTGTATACAGGTACCCCATCTTTGTTCGTTATATGACTGCAATTAAGTCATAAAAACCACCAGAAATATCGGAAACTATACAGAAACACTCTGTATATTTTTATACAATTTGTTTTCATTGTTTATCTTAAGAACTAAAGGAGATTTTCAAATACTAGTTTTATCATTAAAAAGGTGACTCAACAAGAAACAATATCACGGGTTTTTACTAAAAAAAAATGTTGTATATAAATGAACAAATTTGCGAACTGTTCTATAAGAAATCGAAATCTAACGATTTCGATAAGAGATGATGAATAATTTATAATCTTTAAAGGTATTAAAATTTTTATTAGAAATTCAGTCGAATCAAAAAAAATTATAATAATAAAATAATGATATTATAAAAAAGATAAAATGTATATGTGTGAAAATATTAATCAAAATTTGTTGATGAAATTTTCATACACCATTTCTTTTACCGAAACTTTTATACAAAAATTCCATCACGAATCTTATAAAGGTACCGATCCATGCGTAAAATTAACTCGAACAAGAAATCGGTAAAATTCGCCAGTAGGTAGCTTGAAGTGCACCTTTATTATACTTTAGTACCGTTTACAACCATAAAAAAAAACAAAATAATAAAAATGAAGCAAATTTTTTTCATCGCATACTTTTTAATTGGCTTCTTCATGGATTCAGTGGGGATAGTGTGCAGCAACCAACGTCTGGTTCGAATCTGGATGTAGATCGACTCACAGCAGTCGGTTCCAATCAGTGCTTGAAAACGCGTTGACTGAAGCGGTTTTCTTTTACTATACTCACAGTCAGGTGTCTCAGCGATCCTTTTTTTAACTTCTTCGAGTGTCTCTTTGAAGTTTTGCGGCCCGACATTTAGAAAACCACAAGGTATTATTTTTTTTTATTTAATCCATTTAACAACTTTCACAATAACACATAAAATTTTCGTTTTCAATTTATTCGAGGCTTTTGCAATTCGTTTGAGTAATTTTATAGAAAGCGTATATTTATGCCAATTGTCTTTTTATTTGTGTTGCTTATGTATCACGTTGGCACTTTAAAGAATTGTTGTACTTAGGCCAATATCTAGATTTAGTTTATTTGCCGGTTCTGTTATAACGTAAAAGATTTTCACTTTATTTGTAACGTGTTAATCTTGTAAACACACACAAGAATAACTAATTGTGACATTTAGTACTCCTTTCAGTATACACAACAAAACATAAGACGCTTCAGTTTCGAAACTTTATACCTCGACGTAAAACAGATTTGCATATGTATATGGTGGTTATCCTGAAGTCGGTATCTTCACCAATTTACTTGACATGACTTTAACTGTTTGCTTATTCATGGGGGAAACAGAAAGTTCTCGCGAAATCTAGATGTTACACGAACGAATTTTAAAAATATTCCAAGAATGTTAAATATATCTAAGTAACTTTTTTATCTTAAAACCTCATTCTCTCATAATTTTGCGGTTATCACATTTATTTCGTTTTATTTGAAAGAAATGTTAACTATTTATAAATAGTGAGGTAATGGAAAATGTAAACATCTCATCGTGGCTTTCAATTTTTTTTTAAATTTGTAATCCAAGAAATCCGCGGCGCTACAAATGAGTCACGTAAGAGAGAGTAACTTTATACCCACTACAAATGTTTCAACTTCATGAAGTTGTTTTCCACTTAAATTTGTTTTCTAATCCCCTCTTTTTGGCGTTTGGGCGTGATTGAAATTGTGTTTCCAATTTTCTGGCACCAGTTACTTTAAACACTGTAATAAAATTGCAGTGAGTAATGTGAAAATTTCAAATTCGTTCTTTGAAACAAAAAGAATTGTTATTTGTGATACTTTAAAGACTGGAAGCTAATCATCTCGTAGTATTTAGAGGCCATTATAGCACAGACAGTGTTACCATAACGTCGTCATTAAAGCATCGTTTGCAAAACCTGTTTTCGATCTTGTGTGGTATCTCTTTGCAAAGAATTTAAAAGCTAGAACAAAAAGAATAGAACAAACAGGACGCTTCATTCATTCATTAAATAATGGTTAGTTTTATTGGCTTTATTTTATCCATTTATCAATTTCCAATTGAATTAACAAAGATATAATGGTTCGATTGATTCGATTTAGTCGGTTTTCCAGTGCGGTTAACGCAGACGAAAAGAACAAAACAATCGGTTCGGATATATATCTTTCTAAATGTGGGCGTCACAGTCTGCACACAAAGTCAAGGTAACTGCACCGATGGAGTTCTATTTTGTGTTTCATTCCATATAACACACATAAAATTTTATATTATTCAAAGAATTTCATTCACAGCAATGTTTTTATTCATAATATGATGCATCAAAATTAAAACGGAATCTAACTTGCTCTTCAATCCAGTTTTTTAAACAAAAAAACGTTGTAAATGGTTGTATCTAGAAGCAGAAGCTTTTAATATTACCGTTACAGGAATTAATCAAACTTGTTTACAAATCAAAGCGTTATGTTAAAATACAAGCTTTAGACAATGAATATTCAATAAACTTAATTTGTTAGACATCAAAGTTGACGCATAAAATGTAAAATTCCCAAATTAAACTGCCGGATGTATCTGTTATAAACAAGATGTTGTTTGGATCTCGTCTCGGAATGATTTTATTTCGTCGTCACAAAAAAAAATTGTTTCAAATCCCATTCAAGAAATCTATAGATAATTAATCAATACGTTTTTAGCAGATAACTCTTGTTGCTTCTTTTACCTCAATCATAGTCTTTCTAGTATATTTGTACTCATAGGTATGCTCCCGCATCACTTTCATTGAGGAAATTTAAAAGTGAAAGTGAGTATGAGTGTCTCGCCTTAATCCTTTCTGCCTCAGCAACGCTTTATCTGGAATTGGCTTTATAGCATTAATTAAAGGAGGCGGACCCATCATCAATTAAAGTGTAGATGTCAGTAAAAGTGTAATTTGCTTTCTTTATTTATTGTTAATTTGCCTTGCAAAAGTTTTGCCAAAATATTAATTGAAGTTAGTATCAATTTTCATGACTTGCTCAATTTTTGCAAAAACGTTACCTGCAGATAACCCAACTCTTTTTTTACACGGTAGATACGTGTAAAAAAAGTTATAATAAAATGTATATTACATATTTATATATATGTCGGATATGTCTAGCACAACTGTCGGATTTAATTCAAAAGAAGAATTTCGTTTGTTATTAACGGTCTCTGTTGTTTTTTTTGTAGTTATGAAGTCGGTTATTAGCTGCTTTTTTTTGGTTTCTCAATATGCTTATATAATTCTTCCTATCCAGCTACACATAACTTAAGACTACGTTGAAATTTCAATGCACGCTCCATGTCAAGATCATGAGTAAGAAAATGTTGTTCCATACTTGTAACAAATTTGCTGTTAATAGCTGAACTTCATCTTCTACCTTGTCATTATCGATTTCTTTATTTTCACAAATTGTCATAAATTCGATCAAATCATCTTCATCCAAAGGGCTTTCTCGCATCAATTCATCAATATCAGCTGTTTGAATGTTGTTAAAACCGTTGCCACCAATTGTATTTGATAGAGTTATAATTTCAGAATACACAGCTGATTTTTCTACTACAAAACTTCCACTTTTGACGCATGCTGGCAATATTTTTTTCCAACAAGCATTTAAGGTTGATAGGCGTAATTGTTTAATGGCAACAGAAGCAAGTGTAATGCAATCCATAATCGTAAACTTTCTCCATGCTTCCAAAACAGTCAAATTTGTTTCTTCAAACCTTTTTCTTCCATATATTTCTGGACTTCAGGAACAAAGCAGTTGTTGAACCAATTTGTAAACAGATCAGCCGTCATCCATGCTTTTTTATTCGCCATGAAATGGACTGGAAGTTGTTTAATGTTCTTACCTCTTAATGCTCGTGGCATAAGAGATTTGTTGATTAACAAAGGCTTTCACATTTTATCACCAGATGCGTTACTTCATAACAAGAAAGTCACTCGATCTTTGGCCGCTTTAAAACCACCAGCTGATTTTTCAGATTTTGCTATGTAAGTCCTTTCGAGCATTTTATTCCAAAACAATCCCGTTTCATCGGCATTAAATATTTGTTCTGGAGTATAACCCTCTTCAACGATTTTTGCTAGTTTATCTGGAATGGTTTTTGCAGCATTTTCGTCTGCTGATGCTACTTCTTCCTTTATTTTTACATTGTGAAATGCGTGTCTTTTTATAAAACCTGTCAGCCATCCTTCATTTGCATTAAATGCCAGTTTCTTCGTTGCCTGAAGACTTGTTGATGGTTCCAATTCCTGAACTTGGTTATATATTTTAAGTGCTTTTTCTTTTATATGTTTCCCATCAATAGGTATTCTTGTTGACTGTAAATCTTCTATCCAAAACACCATGTGTTTTTCCGTTTTCTCTAAGAACTTACTTTCGATCCAGAAATTACGGATTGTCGAATGGAATTCTCATTTTTTCTAATTGTTCTTATAGTCGCTTCGTTTAAACCAAAAGCTTTGCCAACAGATGTAGGACCTTCGCCTTTCTTTAGACAGTCTAACATTTTTATTTTAGTTTCTAAGGAAATTGCTTGTCTCTACGGAAGTTGTTGTTTAGGCATTTTATTAAACACAATAACACAATTTAATAACACAATATTGCCTTTTTTAGTAGCAAGGAATTATCATCATTACAAATAATACACTGGAAATTTCACCATCGAATTAAAAAAACTTTAATTTAAACAACCACTGTTAACACAAAATAAATACTGAATAACGAAATCCTGTGTTCAAGTTGAAGCACAACGAGATAAAGAAAAAAGTGATCATAAAATTCTGGTATTCCCCGTAATAGACCAAGTTATAAATATGTGACGACGTATATTCAACATTCAGACGTGTTTTGTAATAAATATTGTGTTGTTGTTGCTAATAAGGACTGTACACTTGTTGACAATACAACTGGTGATGATATACTAGTTGCTTTTGCTTCTAATTACTAGTGTTCGTTAAGACTGTACTTACTGTCTAGGAGGAATATTCTATTGAATTTGGATTGGGTTGTTCAAAAGTGGCTTCGTGGACACTTTTCAGTAACATGTTGTCTTCTTTAGAATAACAATGTTGCAAAATATATCATTCGATTCATAAATATTATCATTTGTTCTTACACCTTGTGAATCACGTTTAAAAATTTTAAGTTGTACTGTGATCAATCCTGTTATGGTTACTTTCAAAAAAGTGTTCAAATTTAATGCTCTTAGACAAAACAAATTGTATGCGCTGATTGTAGATAGATATCCTGGATGTTAGCTCCATTGCTAATTAGACGTAGAAGTATAGATTTATACAGCGAAAGAGATATACGTGATCGTAGTCCTAATCTCTAAAAATTATAGGTTGTTCCGGCAGTCCATTATTATAAATTGGTTCCTTCAATTTATCTCACCTCATTTCTTGATGTTCAAGTGAGGTGAGGTTCATCCACCATATTTTCAACTATTTGCTATCATAAGATGAAGATATCTTCCTTTCTATAGATGCAATAATGTAACTAAGATAATTTTATCTGAGCTGCAGCTTATCCATGATTTTACGAAGTCTTTTAATAGCAGTCTTGCATTGAAAAGGTTTCTGTATAATTTTCTCCTTGCCTTAAAGCTCCTTGATATTGGATCTCATAGAGGATCATTTAGATAGACTGTACAGGTTTGAGAGACACATTGAAAGTGTCGTTGTGGATCGTTGCCTGGATAGATTGCAACCACTAAAAAATTATAGGTTGTTCCGGCAGTCCATTATTATAAATTGGTATCTTCAATTTATCTCACCTCATTTCTTGATGTTCCAGCTCTTCCAAACGTCATGACCTCCAATAATCCGCCATATTTTCAACTTTCTTAATCAAAACAATTTTAAATAAACCTTATATTTGCCATCATAAGATGAAGATATCTTCCTTTCTATAGATGCAATAATGTAACTAAGATAATTTTATCTGAGCTGCAGCTTATCCATGATTTTACGAAGTCTTTTAATAGCAGTCTTGCATTGAAAAGGTTTCTGTATAATTTTCTCTTTGCCTTAAAGCTCCTTGATATTGGATCTCATAGAGGATCATTTAGATAGACTGTACAGGTTTGAGAGACACATTGAAAGTGTCGTTTTGGATCGTTGCCTGGATAGATTGCATCCACTAAAAAATTATAGGTTGTTCCGGCAGTCCATTATTATAAATTGGTATCTTCAATTTATCTCACCTCATTTCTTGATGTTCCAGCTCTTCCAAACGTCATGGATTTATCTTCAGTCACTCTGACCTCCAATAATCCCGCCATATTTTCAACTTTCTTAAGGAAAATAATTTTAAATAAAGCTTATATTTGCTATCATAAGATGAAGATATCTTCCTTTCTTTAAATGCAATTATGTAACTAAGATAATTTTATCTGAGCTGCAGCTTATCCATGATTTTACGAACTCTTTTAATAGCAGTCTTGCATTGAAAAGGTTTCTGTATAATTTTCTCCTTGCCTTAAAGCTCCTTGATATTGGATCTCATAGAGGATCATTTAGATAGACTGTACAGGGTGGTTCAAATTCGATAAGACTTAGAAAAAAAGTAGTTTACACGTCTCGATCTCTTTATTTTAAATAAATTCCAATGTCGAATACCTCAAAGCGCTATCGCCTTTTGTTTTTCCCCTAGAGGCCAAAATTGAAAATATCGTAAAACCAGCAAGTGCAATTATCTTGGTTATTATTATAGGTGGAGTATTATAAGTATAATTTTGTCCCAAATTCCAAACAATAATAAAAATGTGGGTTGCTTTCAGACGGGGTTGCCTTCGAATTAAGTTGCTCTTGGGTTGAATTGCTTTCAGGTTGGGTTGGGATGGTTTGTGTTGCTTTTGGTTGGGATGATCTCGGGTCTCGGGCTTTTTCTAGATCCAAGACCATGGAATAAGGCGATTAATCTCGGGTTGTATTGCTTTCAGATTGGGTGGGTTGTCTTGTTTTTGGGTTGAGTTGCTCTTGGGTTGAATTGCTTTCTGATTGGGTTGGCGTGATCTCGAGTTTTAAGCTTTATCTGGTCTGGTAATATAGGGGCAAAAAGATTCAAGACGATGGAATAAGGCGGTTGGTCTCGTGTTGAGTTTCTTTGAAATTGGATTGGGTTGCTCTTGGGTTGGGTTGATATCGAATCTCGCGCTTTATTGGCTCTGGTAGTTTAGGAGCAAAAAGATCCAGTACCATGGAATAAGGCGGTTGATCTCGGGTTGAGTTGCGTTTAACCTAAGAGAATTGCCAATTCTTAATTTATCAATTTTTACCATCAAAATTAATTATAATCATAACTCAATAACCATATCCATAGAATATAAAACAATTCAACACCACATGTAATGAAATGAATTCTTTTATTCACGATCTGTTCGAACCATTTTTAAATTAATCAAATGTTTATTTCAATCTATCATCGTTTTAATCAAATGCACTGGTACAGTATTTTAAGAGAAGTTTATTTGTCTAAAGATAGCATTTCGAGGCGACGTTTGTTTGAAGGCTTTGATTTTGGTTTGTTTAGAAGCCGTAAGCAGCTCGAATTTCTGTTTAGATTTTTACGTACGGGTTAAAATTGACCCAATTGGAATAAATCTCAATCAATTTAGACAACAACGGTCGATTCCCCTCTAACAAAAGTTAAAGAGAAACAATGAAAAGTACAATTTCAAACTTTGATCTTTCTTCCAGTCCACACAAATCTGAAGTGGAAGTTTATTTTAAGTTAAACGAATAAGACAGGAGGTCGATGTACCTTCAACTAAAAATTTTATTATTACACTCATAAAAATGAAACAAAAAAGAAACTTTCTGAAAATGATATTTTTTCCTAAGGATTTTTTATGAGGTCGTTATGTTGTGTTAAATACCTTTTTATTGCATCCAAACAGATGGTCCTAACTTCAAAATTTTGTTTTAATTTTTTTATCTAAAAAAAGTTTCACGATTATTTCCACACCTAGATCCGTCTAGATTCGTTTACATATCGAAGAGTTGGTAAATATTTAACACGCAACTGACAGTGTATGTGTGGGGCCACTATTTTGAAAGTAGACCTGGAGCTTTTCCAGCTAATTGAATTGGAGGAATTGTTTTGCATAAATCATCGGCACTCCGAAAAAAAAGCCGTTAAGAGACTTCCATCGCGTAAAGCCCATCCATTCAAGCGTGGGTTTACACAAAAACTTCACGTGTTAAAATTAAGACAATTAAAGAACAAAAAACTGTTTTATCCTATTCTTATCTTTACCTTTTTTGTTTTAGATTCTTTAGAACGACACAAAAGGAGAAGTAAAAAATGTTATATCAACAATAATTTTTTAAAGTTTTTGGTTTGAAGAAAAACAATTTAAAATGAAAACCTTAATAGTATTAACCGTCTTAACAGGTAAGAAACGACATTTGCATATTTTCAATGGGCGGGTTTAAAAATAAAAATCGTAACCTAGGCGGACAACTTGCAGAATGCAAATTACAATCGCCTCCTCACTTAAAATGCAATTATTCGTTCGCCGCGAAGCCTTTTTAATGACGTAGATCATCATAAAAAATAGATCACCCACCTAAAAATAAACACAGGAAAATTCAGTTAGCCTTTTTTTTATTAGCATAAAACCACATTGATGAAGTGTGTATAAATAATAGCAGATTACGTCATCGATTACTGTTATTATTATGACTTTGGCGCCGCCGTGAATTCATTGAAACGTAGTAAATTTTTGTGTCAGAAATTATTTACGCATGTTAAACATTAATTTGATGCTAAAATTTAACTTTATTAACAAAGTTAGAACGTGTTAATTGCTATTTGTATAATCGCGGCCATGAAATTTATGTTTATAGGGTCTAGAAAAAGATTAAAGATTTGGAAACAATTTCGGGATGGTTAGAAATAAATATTTCGACTTACATGTTTAAATTTGTTTATAAACACGTAAAAAGTTTTATATTGATAGAATACTGAATGATTTCCGAAAATAACTTTTATAAAATATAGCAAATCCACAAAAAAATAAGAAATTAAAAATTGCAAAATAAATTGGGTACAGTCCCGGATAATTCTTGAATAATGTGTGATGTATAGGTCAATGATATATCGACAAATTAATGAAACGTTGACCATCATCAAATAGAATATTAAATTAAAAAATGCTCTATAATTTAAAATTTAATACCTAATAGCAATTTTACTTACATTTGGAAAAGATAGTGCTGGTGTGTGTTCCAGACTGGACGTCGCACCTTTATTATTTTTGTAGGTACAATAAAGGCGTGACGTCCTGTGTGGAATACACACCAGCCACAAGATCGAAACAGAATTTTCCTCTCCCCACATGGCTTATTTCTATGTCTTTTAAATTTATAATTCTCTTAAATCGCTCTAAAAAAATTAGAGAGACATAACTTTGAAAAACTGATAACGGAATTCGACAAACTTTTAGCACGAATAATAATGATATCTGGTCAGCTTTTTTAAATTTTACTTTGTACAGTTTCTTCACAACATCATTTATTGAGACAAAACTGATTTCTAATATCTCCTGTAGAAAACTGTACTGTTTTCAGGTGAGTAGATACTGCTATTTGAAGACTTGACGCCGCAATTAAAGGACTAGATACAGCTTGTAGAAGACCAAGAGTATGTAATGCTAAAAAAAGATATATAAGACTAAATATAGATAAAACTTCAAGTATTGTTTTAAAAACTAAAAGCAATTTTTCAAAACGGCTTGTTGCATTAAAAAGAGGATACTTTAATTAATAATTGGTGATATTTCCACAAGGATCCTTCAACAAATGAATTTTATAGCGAATTTTGAAAATTGAAGATGAAAATTGCAACATCGAAAATTTTATCAAAACTTCAAATATTGTTTTCTCAAAAACTAAAAGTTATTTTTCAAAACGTGTT
>NW_019281075.1:90733-107631 GCF_000648695.1 Onthophagus taurus
AAGTTATCGATGAAAATTGCAACATCGAAAATTTTATCAAAACTTCAAATATTGTTTTCTCAAAAACTAAAAGTTATTTTTCAAAACGTCTGGGTTCATTGGAAAGAGGACACTCTTATTAATACTTTGAGAAATTTTCATACTCATATTGCAAGAAATGGATTTTATACGATTTTTTAAAACTTAATTGTCGAAAATTGCAAAATTTGAAAAAATTTTTGATCATTTCAAAACTTTATTTCTCAAGAACTAGAAGTGATTTTTCAAAACGGCTTGTTGCATTAAAAAGAGGATACTTTAATTAATAATCAAAAGTGATAACAGAGAAAGTTCTGTTAGCAATGAATGTGGTGATGAATTACAAGCGAAGAGAAGAAAACTAGATGAAACTGCAACAAGAGATTTTATATATCGTATTGGGATTATTACAATGAGGTTGCTAAAGACAAACCTGATATAAATAAAGTTGTATTCAATGAAGTAAGTCCTATTGGGGTTGAACTTGATTATTATCTGCAGTGTCCAACACCTAAAAGAGATATAATAATGAGAACTAGAGATATATAATTCCTGTGAATGGTGGAGTACTAAGTAATAGGTTTTTAATACCCGGCTAAAGCCGGATATTTGGTTACTATCCGGTATCCGGCCGGATTTTAAAAAATGGCCGGACATCCTTTCCACCATTAGTAATCATTTGGAAAAATATAATTCCCTTAAATCGCTCTAAAAAAATAGAGAGACATAACTTTGATAAACTGATAACGGAATCAATTTCCTCACAACATCATTTATTGAGAAAAAAAACTAATTTCTAATATCTCCTGTAGAAAACTAAGCTTTTGCAGGATGTAATATCTTAAAAAATCAGTTATCAAGGTGTTGATTTAAAAAAAGCAACAAGGATTTTGTACATATAAATGACCTAACTAGAAAACAGCAACTGGATGAGGAAGTAAATTTTTANGAAATGGATTTTATACGAATTTTTAAAACTTAATTGGCGAAAATTGCAAAATTCGAAAAAATTTTCGATCATTTCAAAACTTTATTTCTCAAGAACTAGAAGTGATTTTTCAAAACGGCTTTTTGCATTAAAAAGAGGATACTTTAATTAATAATCAAAAGTGATAACAGCGACAGTTCTGTTAGTAATGAAGGTGGTGATGAATTACAAGCGAAGAGGAGAAAACTAGACGAAACTGCAATAAGAGATTTTATATAACGTATTGGATTGTTACAATGAGGTTGCTAAAGACAAACCTGATATAAATAAAGTTGTATTCAATGAAAAAAGTCCTATTGGGGTTGAACATGATTATTATCTGCAGTGTCCAACACTTAAAAGAGATATAATAATGAGAATTAGATATATAATTCCTGTGAACGGTGGAGTACTAAGTAATAGGTTTTTAATACTCGGCCAAAGACGGATATTTGGTAATTGTTGTTCCAGACTGGACGTCGCGCCTTTATTTTTTTTGTAGGTACAATAAAGGCGCGACGTCCTGTGTGGAATACGCACCAGCCACAGGAAAGGATACTTTCCTCCTTTTAAATATATAATTCCTTTAAATCGCTCTAAAAAAATTAGAGAGACATAACTTTGAAAAACTGATAACGGAATCAATTTCCTCACAACATCATTTATTGAGAGAAAACTGATTTCTAATATCTCCTGTAGAAAACTAAGCTTTTGCAGGATGTAATATCTTAAAAAATCAGTTATAACACCTTGATTTAAAAAAAGCAACAAGGATTTTGTACATATAAATGACCTAACTAGAAAACAGCAACTGGATGAGGAAGTAAATTTTTAGAATTTAAGCTTTTCTATTAACTCACTAATACATTATAAAGGCAGATGCCGTTGTTCTATTAAGCACGTGGATTAGCTGCCCGGTATACCAACATTGGCTTTGTAATAAAGTCTCCACTTGAATTTGCACATAATAAAAGTATGACTCTATTCTTAGCTGATTTACAACGTTATGGAAATTAAATTGAGTTTAAAATTTTTCAAATTATCCTCTGCTCGCTTGAAATTTATAGTTTTTGCAATTTATATCATCCAAAAAATGATAATAAAGTTTCTTGGTATTCATTGATCTTCAATTTAATATAATTTAGTATTCATGTCACGAATGTCATGATGTATTTCTTTATACATATAACTATCTTATCGTGAATTAATTTATGCCATAATATCTACTTCGGCAACTCATTTCCATTTACGGAGCAAATTAAAAACTTTGTTCAATTAACTTTATCAATGCACCTGTATCTAAATAGTAATACAAATATATGTATTACAAAGATGGGACTAACTTTAGAAAACAATAAAAAATGATAAAAAGCAAATTCAATTTTGAACGCACATTAACACCACTAATCATAGTGTTAATTAGTCCTTAGAACATGGAGACGTTTGTTTTGGTGTTTAGTGCAACTGTTACCGATAAGTTCTTTCTCAAAGATCGAATGTGGAACACTGTCAATGACGTGTTGGATTCTGTCCATCCAGCCCAAAGAAGGTTACTCCAAGAGAATTCCTCGTAGACTCTATTTAGTTGTCCAGCAGGGAATCCAACAGATGGTATTCATTTATATGGGTTCTATGCCTTCTTGTCATTCTTTATTCTCTGCTATCTAGAAGAATATCGGAAAATTACACGTGTAGTTAGGATGGTTGTTACTTGAAAAGAAGTGGAAGACTGGAACAGGACTAGATAAAACTCTTCTAATAAAAGACTAGATATAGCTTGCAGAAAACTAGATCGGTATGACAGAAGAATAGATACTGCTGATAGAGGGCTAGATACTACTAATGAAAGATTAGATACTGCTAATTAAAGACAAAATACTGATAATAGAACAGTACGTATTGCTAACTGAGGACTTGAAGCTGCAAATAGAAAACTGGATACAGTTTCTAAAAGACTGAAGAAAAAAGAAGAATAGATACTGCTGATAAAGGACTGGATACTACTAATGAAAAACTAGATACTGCTAATGAAAGGCAAGATACTGATAATGAAAGACTAGATACTGCTAACTAAAGGCTAAACGTTGCATATAGAAGCCTGGACACAGCTAAATACTGGATAGTGCCGACAAAAGAATAGATACCTCTGGTAGAAAACTAACTATTACTATTGAAAAACTAAATACTGTCAATAAAAGGCTAGGCGTTGCAAGTAGAAAACTAGATACAGTTTGCAAAAGACTTAATACTTCTGATATACTGCAGATACTGCTTATGGAACACTAAAAACTGCTTATGAAACACCAGATACTAGTAATAGAAGACTATATACTGCTTGTATATGATTACCTGCTGTTTACAAATAGTACTTGTCATGCTAGCAAAAGTCTGATGAATACTGTGTACAGAAGATAAGGTATTACAAATGGAACGTATTGATACTTTATGTTATATCGTATATGAAGTTATATAAAACACTTATGTGTTAAAATAATAAACGATTTATATCAAAACTTGATACAAATATTCATATTTGATTAAATTAGGTAATTGCGCTTTTAAATTATGGTGTTTACGCACATTGTTACGTACATATAAGCATTTTCTAGAACCGGTCAATATTTACTCAGAGCACATCAAAATTTGTATATTCATCAAAATTTTAAGGTCGAAGTTTTGAACGATTGCTTTCTAGGTACTTTGTATACAGAGAAATTATATCATTTTGCAAAACAATCGGCGTGGTATAAAGATTAATTAATGTTTTAAAATGATTTAAAATTTCTTTACAACTAAGAAATGTATCAAAAAAATTATTTTCTATAAAAATACTACTATATTTTTTTTAGGCTTTTTATAATCATACCATGAGCTTATAAGAAGCGACATTCAAATACGCTTATGATATATTTTTATTGTTGATTCTTTTTATGCATAAACAAGAAAAGTGACAGCTGACTATAATAGCATTAGAAAAACGACGAGAGTGTGTTGTTGCTTCGTTTGGCTTCGTAGATGGCGACCTCAAGTATTAGGGTATCTGTTTTACCACTACTTTTTATTGCTACTAGATATAGATTGCAGAAAACTAGATCAGTATGGTAGAAGAATAGATACTGCTGATAGAGGACTAGATACTACTAATGAAAGGCTAAGCGTTGCAAATAGAAACCTGGACACAGCTAAATACTGAATGAAAACTAGGTACTAGTAATAAAAACTAAATACTACCAATGAAAGACTAGGCATTGCAAGTAGAAGACTATATGCAGATTGCAGAAGATTTAATACTTCTGACAGAAGAATACATATTGTTCATTGAGGGTTAGATGCTTCAAATAGAAGACTACATACTACTTGCAAACGACGAGATACTGTAGGTAGAAAAATAGATCTTGCTCTTTGAGTTCTGGATACGCTAATAAAGAGTTAGGCGCTACAAATGGAAGATTTGAAACAGTTTATAAACGACTAGATACTGCAGGTAGAAAAGTATACATATACTGTTTTTAAATTACTAGATACTGTTAATGAAAGATTAGATACTGCTTATGATACACTAGAAGCTGCTTATAAAAAACTAGACACTAGTAATAGAAGACTATATACTGTTTGTATAACAAAAGGCGGATAAATACTGTATACAGAAGATAAGATACTAGAAATGGAACATATTAATAATTTATGTTATATCATATATGAAGTTATATAAAACACTTAGAAATGTGATCATCAAAAGTGCCATTTCCGGTTGATCGATTTATATCAAAACTTGATACAAATATTGATATTTGATTAAATTAGGTAATTGCGTTTTTAAATTATTAAATAATTTTCTATAAAAATACTATTATATTTCTTTTAGCCTTCTTATAATTATAACATGAGTTTATAAAAAATGACATTCAAATACGCAAGCCTGTGATATATTTTTTATTGTTGATTTTTTACGCATAAACAAGAAAAGTGGCGACCTCATATATTAGGGTATCTGTTTTACCACTACTTTTTCTTTTGTATTACATCATCTTGCTAGATTGACAGATGATAATTTATTGGTATTGTGTAACTAAAGAATGAATTGACGAAGTGCCAATTAGTTACAAATTGCTACATTAATAAAATGTGAGAAAACCTAATTTCTTACGAATTGGGGTGTTAAATAATTGTTTGTCGTTGTCTCTCATTAATAAAGATAGCGAGTACATTCGTATTAATGAAAAGACATTCTATGAAAAGACCGTGGGATCATCAAACATTGGAAGTCTGTCAAACGTAAAACGTTTTTAAACAACACAACAAATTTTTTAGTAATCGGTTTTGGAACACATTGTGTTCCTGATATTTAATATCTTCCATATGTAAACAATGTAGCAGGTTTCAAATATCCGTAGTAGTCCGTATGTTTTCAGCCAACCCTACCCAGAAGTAGTGTCTAAAAATAACACACAATATCGTATGTAAGCATTACGGAACCACCAGTAAGTTTCCATCAGCACCATGTTGCTGGTATTCTTNCCCAGAAGTAGTGTCTAAAAATAACACACAATATCGTATGTAAGCATTACGGAACCACCAGTAAGTTTCCATCAGCACCATGTTGCTGGTATTCTTCTGCAATGGATGATATTCGGAATCAACCGGCATGTCAATAAGGTATTAAGCATATTTCTCGCAATTTAATTGGCAACAGATAAGGCTGATGTTCAGGATTTCGTGATTTTCTCCTCGAAAATAGAAACTAAACTTTCAGCTGATCGCTGAGCTGAAACGAAAGATGAATCTTGGGATTAATTTTTCGTAATTCACAAGGTAAAAACTGTCAATCATCCATATTGGGTTAGATTTGCCAAATCCCAAAAACAATTGTGAAACTCCCAAATTCACTAATATGATACTTTTCTAACAAAATAATTTTTTCATTGGCATCCGTTTTTGACATAAAAAATTTCTCCTGATTTATCAGCTAGACTATACTTGTGCCATTCATTTCATATGAATTAAAAACGGTGTAATATCTTTTTGAGTTATTTTGTATCCTAGAAAATCTATTGTTATTTTCGAGCGTTAGCGGAAAGTTAGTTTGTTGAAAGTTAGACCATTGATTGGTCTCTGGATTATGATGCAAGTTGGAGAAAATCTTTACTTGACTGAGGTTTCTTTAAGTTTTGCAGAGTTGAAACTTTCCATTTTCCTTGAATACTGTCTTAATCAGCGAACTATAATAGAATCAGCTCGCCTTAATGTTAATCCCAACAAGCATTTATTTGCTTAACTCACGATGACTTATTTGTTTATATGCCTTTTGAAAAAATTTCGGGCGTTTCAAAAGATCTTTCAAATTTTATTTCCAACACTTTTTCATAAAACTATTGTTGTTTGAGTTTAGATATCATTTATCATTTTAAAGAAGAATAGAAATTAATACATAAATTTTTTCAAACTGTGATTATTTTATAATCATAAACCTTGAATTTATTGAATTATAATGTGATTATAATCGCAACACAAAAAATAAAAAAGTAATAATTAAAAATTTATATTAATTCTATAATAATTGTTCAAAAAAGATTTTTGTGATTATCGAATTCCAAACATTACATTCTCAGACGAGATCGGTATTAGAAAAAAAATCTCAATAAATTCTAAATCTATCTTTAGAATCTTCTGTCTTGTACTTGTACTCGTTGTCATTGATTTTTGTTCTTTTTGGCCTCATTATAAATCGTAANATTATCGAATTCCAAACATTACATTCTCAGACGAGATCGGTATTAGAAAAAAAATCTCAATAAATTCTAAATCTATCTTTAGAATCTTCTGTCTTGTACTTGTACTCGTTGTCATTGATTTTTGTTCTTTTTGGCCTCATTATAAATCGTAAACGTTTCCTTTGCGGTGTTAACATGCCTCTATCGAAAATACTTGACTGGCGATTACTCGTTTCGTGCTAACCAAAGAGATTATACCGTATATGGTGTGGATTAAAACGTGACATTACCTTAAATAACCAGGTCAAATTGTAATATTATCGTTGGTACAAATCTAGTTTTCTTTTCTTTTTAAACGGTTAAATTGGATGGAAAAGAGAAATTTCTGTTCAGAAAAGAAAAAGCTTGCAATTAGTGGAAATATAATAATTTCAATTCATTAAATCGAATTTCTATACGGTTTTTTTTCGGTTATTTGATTATATAATAAATTGTTTTAAATTTAAAAATAAAATAGATATTTTCTGCTTGGAAATGTACAAATGGTTGTTTGAGATTTTGAACGTGTTTATTTGAAGGCGTCGCCCAAAAACTGGACGTACTCAAGGTAAATGGTCGTGTTTATGCAAAACCGAAAGTGGAACGAACATAATCGTTACTAAAACATCTTTTATTTGGATTTTGCAAAGCGGATTCGCAATTTATTTTGATTTAATATATAAATATGTTACATTATTTATAAAGGTAATTTTTTCTTATTTTACTCATTTTATTTTTTTCTTCTTTTTTTAGTTATCGTTAGTGCCGATTTTTATAAGAACCAACGAAGACAAAAACAACCAACGAGTTTCTTATGTCCTCCAAATTTTGTGAGAACAAAACATAACAAATGTTACTATTTTAGTAGAAACGCCGAAAGTTTCGACCAAGCTTATTGGTCTTGCGTCTCCAAACAGAGTACTTTAGCTGTCATTAGAGGGAAGAATCAAGATAAAACATTGAGAAGATTGTTAAACAAAAACAAAATCCGTAAGTATTTGTTATTTATTAAATAATTAATATTTATCTAAAGCTTTTTCTTTAATCGTAACCCCAAAGAGAAAGTTTACGATAATAAATTTACGATTTTTTTTTGCAAATCAATTAACAAGTAAAACTCCTTTAAATATATTTAACGCGGGCTGGGTTTATTTCAAGTTCCAGTAAAATACTTTTAACCACACAGCTGCTGCGTGTAATTTTTTTCTTTTTTTTTAAGAAATTATCGAGATACATAAATCTTGCGACTGTGAAAGGGTATCATTACGTTGCATGAGACCCACCTCTTAAATCGTGACCACAGATAAATACCGAGCTTAAATATACGTTGATTGCAGATATTCAGTAGCAATTATATCGACGTTTTTGTCCTATTATTTATTATTGTTTCCTAGAACAACAATTTGTTTCGAAATAAAAATTACTAATTTTTATGTTATTAAAAACTTATTTATTACATACAGTAAAACATCGATATAATGGATTAATACAACAATTTTGTAATATTCAATAACTTCCTTCCAACACTCCCCCACGATCTTGCAGTATGGTCTTCTATCTATCATTTCTTCATATTTAACTGCTCTTCTGCTCGCCTCCACCCTCATTTTATCCACCTTCTTCCTCCCTCACAATATACCCCAATTTTTTCCTCGCCAGACCCAGAACCCACCTCTAGTACCGATTCTGTACGTCTTCCAGAATATCCTGCCTCTTCATCATTGCATTCCTCATCAACCCATCAAACATAATCTTCCCCCTTTGCAGAACATCATCATCTTTGTCTTTGCTACATTCACCTCCAACCCTTTCGCCCTGAAATACCTCTCCAAGTGTCTCAGTGAAGCTTTATCTACAACATCTAAAGGTGAACCACCCTGCTGGCCCAAGATTTCTAGCTGAGGTTGTTGTGGGTTGTTTTGTACCGGTTCGTGATTACTATTTGTACTGTTATCAAGTATCATTTGCAAAGGAGCTGGAGAATTTTGTGAGAAAAGATGATTTCGATGTTCTTTTTTGTTGATTTCCTTCTTTTTTCTAACATATATTGTGACCAAATTGATTAGATTAATCTGTTGAGGCATACTTAAGATTTTGGACCATTTCCTTACTAGCATTATCAAGCTTGATTATTACCGCAGGTCTAGAATTATTCAAGTTTTGAACTGTAAGAGTCATCGCTCTAGCTCCAAAGGGTAGGTTGATGTGGAATGAGTATATGCTTGATGCTATTGTTGCTCATATCCAAATGGTCTAAATTTATTTTTATTTGGATTGAAGGAATCTGAAACGTTTGCAACATGTCTTTACCAAGCTTCCAGTAGAGAAGCCAAGATTTCCAGTACAGGTTCTCCCATTCTCTATAGGTTGAACTGTATGACTCATTAATTTAGCTCTAAGGAGAGGAATGTTTTTATCCTCAACATTTAACACAGGAACACATTTTTAATTGATGTTTTGATTCGGCCAAAATGTTTGGTAGCATTGAGGTTGATGCCCAAATTGCCTAAATTGATTAAATCTATTGAAGGAATCTGAAACGTTTGTACAACTTCTTTGCCATTACTATCAAGTTTCATTTCCACTACAGGTTGAGAAGTCTCTGTATGTTGAACTGCAAGATTCATTGATTTAGCTCCAGGGAGAGGTGTGTTGTTATCTACAACATTTAACAAAGGAACATTTTGTTGATTAATGTTTTGATTTGGCTAAAATGTTTGGTGATATTGAGGTTGATACCAAAATGGTCTAAATTAATTATTGGTTAAATCTATTGAAGGAATCTATGACGTTTGTGCCAGTTCTTCTAACAGAACTGTCGCTTGAAAAATCACTTTTAGTTCTTGAGAAAAAAATTTTTGAAATAATCGACAGATATTTCGAATTTTTCAATTTTCGCCGATTAAGATTTAAAAATTTATATCAAATCTAGTTCTTGGAATATGAGTATGAAAGTTTCCCAAAGTGTTAATAAAGCTGTCCTCTTTCCAATGAACCAACCCGTTTTAAAAAATAACTTTTAGTTTTTGAGAAAATAATATTTGAAGTTTTGATAAATATTCGATGATGCAATTTTCATCGATAATTTTCAAAATTCGCTATAAAATTAATTTCTTGAAGGATGCTTGTAGAAATATCACCAATTATTAATTAAAGTATCCTCTTTTTAATGCAAAAAGCCGTTTTGAAAAATCACTTTTAGTTCGTGAGAAATAAATTTTTGAAATAATCGACAATTTTTCGAATTTTACAATTTCCGCCGATTAAGTTTTAAAAATTTGTATAAAATCCAGTTCTTGGAATAGGAGTATGAAAATTTCCCAAAGTGTTAATAAAAGTGTCCTCTTTCCAATGAACCAACCCGTTTTGAAAAATAACTTTTAGTTTTTGAGAAAACAATATTTGAAGTTTTGATAAAATTTTCGATGTTGCAATTTTCATCGATAATTTTCAAAATTTGCTATAAAATTAATTTCTCGAAGGATCCTTGTGGAAATATCACCAATTATGCATTAAAGTATCCTCTTTTTAATGCAACAAGCCGTTTTCAAAAATTACTTTTAGTTCTTGAGAAATAAATTTTTGAAGTGATCGAAAATTTTTTCGAATTTTTGAATTTACGCCGATTAAGTTTTAAAAATTCATATAAAATCCATTTCTTGGAGTATGAGTATGATAATTTCGTTTAGTTTAATAGCGTTTAGTTTTTGAGAAAAGTTTTGATCAAATTTTCGATGTTGCAATTTAAATCAGTACCAAAAAGGTTCATTTTGTATCTTGGATCCAAATAAGTTGACATATCTAATCAGATTTTGCTGCTCAAAATAGTCTAGTAGAACATTCCTAGCTTCTTCAGCCTCCTGATTCCTTACTCGCTTGACTAATACCATTTTACCAATTTCTTCGTCTCTCATTTTCGAATGAATAAGACTGCGTTGTACTAAGTTGACCCAAAACTTCTTCAACTATATCCTCGTTGTTAAAAGAAGCATTTTTTGATCTCATCATCGATTCCCTTGAACTCATTGGCGTTTTGTACTAATGCAATTACTTCAAATTTAGTTCTTTCTTCCTCACCAGATGCTAAGACAATGCTTTCATCTTCCTCCAGTGTCATTATACAGTAAAATGTTTTTGCCATTGTCAAAATTGCATCTTTGATCGTCAATGATTTTTCAAAACTTCATCAGGTCAACTTCATCCAACAAATTCAGCATTAATTCTTTCCGGTAAATTCGTTTCATTGTCTCATTGACACCTTGATCCATTGGTTGTGTAATTGATGTAACATTACTTGGAAAGAAAAGAACAAAGAAATTTCCTTTTGCCTTTTGAAGAAACTTTTCCTTCTTCAAATACTTTAATTACGAATTTACTGCGGGAATGAACTTCTTATGAAACCAATATTGGAAGATGTCACAAGTTATCCAAGCAGCATGGACCCAAATGGTGCAAATTGATTATGGATTAAACGTTTTCTCCAACCCTGAGTTTATGAACATGGAATAGAGCAACTTTGGGGAAAACCCGAGTTGGATTCCATCTATGAGCGCTAACATTTATATTTAATAATATTAATAATATGATTTAATAATATTTTGTCCGTTATATCGAAATTTTACTGTATTTATTTTTATTTTAGAACATGTTGAGCGTTGGATTGGTGCACGATACAATTGGGAAAAAAAGAAATGGCAATGGGCAGAATCAGGAAAATTATTAAATTACACCGGTTTTGAGAATACACCCCAAGACACAAACGCTTGGCAATGTATTATTTTAGATCCAAAATATTATTATCGATGGAATTCTAAAAGTTGTCTTGAAAAAAAACATTTCATTTGTCAAACGCGTTTAAAGAAAACCAACATTTTAACGAATTACGAAAATTCAAACTCAACAAAATACGATAAAAGCTTAAACGAAGTTATACCAGAAGTTGCCCATAACGATATTCCAACAAATTTCGAATTAAACGACAAATTTAAGAATACCGATTTCATTGGGAAAACATCATCGGCTTATTCCCCTAAACCAAGAAAAAATAAAGGGTTACGAAGGAAAGGGAAAGGAAGAAAGAGGAAAAATAAGAAAGAAAATAAAGATTTAAGTAGAGATAATGAAACGCAACAAGATGCCCCAATTCCTAAAGAAGGTAAAATGGGGAAAGCCATTAAATATGTGACTTATCACGGAGAAGCAGTTGGCCCTTTACATCCGAGGATAATAATCGAAGATTTTGATTTTTTAAAAAATGAAACTTCAGCACAAAATTAAATATACGCAAAAATTAATCCAAAAAGTATATTCAATAAAAAAAATTATAGACTATTTTTTTATTGATTATATATTTATCAGTATAAGAGTCGGTGTCGCCTCGTTTTGTGATGATAATGTTCAAATTAATTAATTTGCATAAATGTGTTCTTGTGACTTAAAAAGAAAATAAGTTAAAAAAAATGTATGGTTTAAGATTTTTTTTAGTTTTAATTTTTAATAAATTGCGTAATAATTAAAAAATTAATTGAATAAAATTATTATTGTAAAGTATTAATTTATTGTTTCGCGAAAAATGTTCCTTTTTACTTAAATCACTTCACTATTGTTTTTTTAATAAATAAATGTTATAATAAATTAAATTTAAAACTGAAAAATTTTCGCTTATTTTTAATTTTTAATCTACATTGTATATCAACTTCTCTTTTTCTCTTATTTCGCTAAAAATAATCAAGAAAGTCTCATAAAGTACGTTTCTTACGACCAGTAAGTATTCGCTTATAATAAACATGCCAAGTATACAGTTTAAAGCGCGTATTGTGACTTTAAATATAGAAACAACAAAATGATTTTTTTTTAATAAATTACAGTTTTCTATTTGTAAAAAAATTTTGAATAATCTTCAAATAACAAAAAACAGATGTCGCTCGTTTCAATCAAGTACTTTACCTAAAAATAAATTACAGCAATCTATCTTTCGAATTGTATATTTAAACTTGCGTCTTTGGAACGCGAGTCATCATCCTCGTTTTTTAATCGACTTTGCTAGAATGTCGTTTAACTGTGAAAGAACATTTGGCACATTTCCAAACTGTAGTTACATTTTATCGACAGCGATTCAGATTTTCAATGAAACAGTAGAAGTATATTTTCTTGGAATAAAATAAAAATGATACGAGTTAAATCTGAATGAATCAGTTTTATGATCGTATGTAAATTATTTTTCGGTGGTTATTGTATGGAAATTTTGTATGGAAGATTTTAAAAAGTTATTTACTTGATTGATGATGCATTTCACTCGTTCTGAAACAAACAATAAAACTTTTTGAACAATTGGGAACTGACTGTATATACAGGGTGTTAAACTTTGAATCTTAGAAAGTTCTTATCTTTTATCTATTTTTACTTAGGTTCAAGTAAAAATAGGTTATTGTATTGCGACTATGAGATTTATCATTTATTTAAATTTTAAAGGTTTTTATTTTATCACTATGTTCTTCGAATCTGCATTTCTCAGTCATCTATGTTGTGAGTTCAACTCACAATAAAACTACTATTAATTTTCCTCAAAATGTTTTGCCATTATAAAATAATTCTTTTTTTCAAATGATATAAACCGAGTTATACTAAGGGTTACACCTTGTAAGTAATGTCTATTGGTTGATCAACTTAAAATTTTCGTCCAATTTGAAAAGAAGGTGCTGGTGTGTGTTCCAGACTGGACGTCGCGCCTTTATTTTATCTACATAAAGAAATAAAGACGCGACGTCCAGTCTGGATCACATAAAAAGGACACCGCGGAGTCGAAAATTTCAAATTCCCATATGTTACATAGAAATATACAGTAATTACAACAAACTTTACAAAGATATCGATCTCTAAAGTGAGGGGTCTTTTCGACTTTTGGTTTTATGCTGTAAATGGTAAAGTTTAAACACAAGAATTTGGTCATGCGGAATCCTCTCGTCTCATGAAATCGCTTTCTTTCTTAGAAACTACAGTCCACAGTGTTATGTACTAAGTATTCCATAATTTATTTAGTTGCTTAGAAAAGATATATTATACATATACAGATACATATCATCTTTAAAGGATTATAGCCCTCGTAAAATTTTTTTGTTTGGCTATATCTTAACGGAAGATTTTCCAAAAACAGATATTTCACACTGGGTGAACTAAAGATGATGCAAAAAAAGTGCTTTATTGTAATTACCACAACGACGAACACAACCTTAGCACTTCTAAGATTGCTTAACATTCAATTAGTACGATACACATCTTCATTTATTGAGCATTTGAAGTGAAAGTTTTGTTTATATTTATGCCATCATTTGAAGTACGAAAAGCTTTTTTGGCTCGCGTCCAACATGTGTTCGATTTTCTAAGAAAAATTCGTTTTCTCGGTTTATAGGGCAATTTAATTGGTTATTTTTTAGCCTTCCTATACAGATGTACCATAATTCCGTAAACATTCAGATATCATATATATATAGCACCGAACTAATAAGTCGTATGAACATCAGTTTTTTTTGAAATTTAATTTGAAAACAATTTTACATGGCAAATGATTTACAGCCATTGGTAAAGAGAAAACGTAATTTCATCCGAAAACACTAACTCCTAGTTTTGTGAAGATGTTAGGAATGTGGCAGAAGTAACTGAAAAAACTCCAGAATAAGATAACTATAAAGAGAGATTAATGAAATAATAATCATCAATGGTATGGACTATGAGTGTATGAACCTGAAATCCATATAGATAGAAGAAGTCCATAAAAAACTTGGAAAACTCAGAAGCAGAAATTTTCCCAGAACCGACAACATACCTAATAAATTACCAAAAAAGTGGAGGCACAGAACTTCATAGATCGAATTCAAATCGTCGACTATAAAAAGAACATGGTTCTCTTCGCTTTAAAAACTAAATGCATTGTTGTAGCAACGAAGCCATGAAGATATAAGCTGAAAGTCATTGAATTGGACATTATTTGAGTGTCCATATTTCAAGCACTCATGATACTGCAAAAGACCTGAGAAGTCAGATCGGCATAACGTCACCAATTTCAGTATTTTAGCCCGAAAATACTACATACAAGACTGGAATTGCACAATAATTACACGATATTGAAATACGCGAAGATATAAAAAAAACTAAGACCATGTTAAGAGTAGCAGAAATAAAGACCGTGATAACAATTTTAGGAAAAACCAGATGGAACATAATTAAGAACTTTGCCATTAGTGAGCAATGCGAGGTTCAGCACATTCTATAATGGTGAAGACTGCGCAAGAAATTATGTTGTTATGCACAATTACGTCTGTAGAACGCCGAAAATTCTGCTTATAAATAATTCGCTCAGAACGAAACCACCAGGCAGACCACCAAAGATATGGAGAAGCAGCTGCCAGGAGATATTTCAGTGGCACAACTTATCAGGAACAACAGACTCAACGGGTTAGTGAGACCAAAGAAGAATTAGAAGGTAACTCATAAGGATTTTTAATTTTATCATGTATGGGTATAAAATCTTCAATAGGTTCTTTTGCAGCGTGCTTATAAATTTTTAATTTAATTTAAGTATCATGTACTAAGAAGGAAAGAGAAGAAGAGGTTGGTGGTCAGGTTTAGATATACCAATGAAGAGAAGGCCAATAGATACTGGGTGGAGGATGAGGAGAGATACTGGGAGTCTTTACACCATCTGCTGGTGAAGTGCAACGAGTTGATGGACTGGTGGCAGGTGCTTGGTGAGGTGGATGAGGGAAGTTGTGACAGCGAGGAGACTTGATTAAAAATAATTTAAAATACAGGTATTTTTGGGTTTACTTTATTAACATCGTTGAACTGTGATTCAGAGATGCGATTGGAATTGAGATGTTTTAGTTGACAATATCTTAACAAACGCTCCCCTTCCTAATTAGATATCTTCAATTTGATGACTTGGATACCTGACATGAGAAAAAGTTGCCTAAAAAGGTTCACCCATAAGAGACATCTTTACAATATTTGTCAGCAATTGTACGAATGTTTACAGATTCATCGAATATAAAGCCATCAATGTGAAGTTTGAGTGATTTTGAGAAAGGTATGTTTTCAAGCAGTATATTCCAAGTAAGCCAAACAAAGGATACAAAATATTCGCATTTATCAGGATCAATAAACAGGAGATAAGACCAAGGCCAAAATTATTACTTGCTATGATTCCAACAAGGATACCATGAACACTGTTGATGAATTATGTGCCATCTATAAGGTACGCCCTCATGAATGTGACGGGCATTAATTTTCAAATCATTTACACAGCGAATAATTGGTGGATTAAAATACTTCAAAGAATTATCAGAAACGATTGACATCTAGACTTATAGAACCAAAATCACTTGTTACATGGATTTGGATGTGCTGGTGTAGCAAAATATGGCAAATTGATCCTGTTCACTGTGAACGTATCCCTAATTTAATTTAAAATTGTGCAAAATAGATTGCAAAAGAAATACATTCTGGGCAGATATATTCAAGTGGAAAAGTTGGTTACAAAGAAGATTTTATCTGAGAACTTTGGAGATCTATTGTTAAATGGAAATTACTATGGATATCCGGTTATATCTATCCGGCCATTATGGTTATAATTTCTGAAGTGATACCTTACATTGCCACATTATTGCGATATTTGAATAAAAATGAAATTAATAAGAAAATTGATAAGATATGTCAACTTATTTGGATCCAAGATACAAAATGCACCTTTTTGTGATGATTTAACTAACTGAGGATACTTTATATACTTTTATTGTTTTCTCAAAAACTAAAAGTTATTCTTCAAAACGGATTGGTTCATTGGAAAGAAGACACTTGTGGAACATTTCATATTCATATTCCAAGAAATGGATTTTATACGAATTTTTATAACTTAATAGGCGAAAATTGTAAAATTCGAAAAAATTTGCGATCATTTCAAAAATTTATTTCTCAAGTACTAAAAGCGATTTTTCAAAACGGCTTTTTGCATTAAAAAGAGGATACTTTAATTAATAATTGGTGATATTTCCACAAGGATCCTTCAAGAAATTAATTTTATAGCGAATTTTGAAAATTATCGATGAAAATTGCAACATCGAAAATTTTATCAAAACTTCAAATATTGCCAACATTACTTCTAAAAGTTA
>NW_019281075.1:108851-129801 GCF_000648695.1 Onthophagus taurus
ATATTCCAAGAAATGGATTTTATACGAATTTTTAAAACTTAATCGGCGAAAATTGCAAAATTCGAAAAAATTGTCGATCATTTCAAAAATTTATTTCTCAAGAACTGAAAGTGATTTTTCAAAACGGCTTTTTGCATTAAAAAAAGGATACTTTAATTAATAATCGAAAGTGTTAACAGCGAGTATTAGTAATGAATTGGTGAATTACAAGCGAAGAGAAGAAAACTAGATGAAACTACAACAAGAGATTTTATATATCGTATTGGGATTGTTACAATGAGGTGGCTAATGACAAACCTGATATAAATAATGTTTTATTCAATGAAAAAAGTTCTGTTGGGGTTGAACTTGATTATTATCTATAGTGTCCAACACCTAAAAGAGATACTAATTCCTATGTATGGTGGAGTAGGTAATAATGAATTGAGGACTTGAAGTAGTTAGCCACTAGAAATTACCAGTTGAAAATCATTTGGTCACTATTCCAGAAGCAACCCATATTGTGGTTGCTGCTGTTTATAAAGAACTAGAAAAGATCATAAAATTATAACACAACAAACTTTTACTCTTGTTTTTACACCTCTTCATAAGCCGATATTTTCGTTGTCTTTAGAGATAGCGAAATACTAAATAAACCACTAGAAAGCCTGATCTTTTCTTCATTTAAAACCGGGGTATTGTCAATGTCATGATATCCACAGCGAAAAAAATAAAGAACGTCGCCGTGTACCGAATACACTTCAAAATTATCAAGATTCAAGCTCATGTGCAGCCGTTATGGTGTCATAAGTTTCTTATATGATACGGATAAAATCTACAGTGAATTGATATATGACTTTAGTAGATTACATGACCATTTTCCCTCAAAAACTGCAACAACCGCGTATAATTACTCAAATTACTTTTACATATAAAAGTAAAAATAAAAGTAAAAATTTTCCCCGTATCATAATACGGGGAAAACTCAGAGACCATATAGAAATGTTCCGCTCTATTAAATTTTTTAATAAATTACTTTTTATGAATCACCCTGTATATTAATAACTTTTAATATAAATTGTACAAATAAAATGTGTTCATGCATTAGAAATCCTACCAATAAACACCATATGCCAAGGTCTCCAAGATAAAACACATCCATAAAAAGTCAAGAAAAAAGAACATTGTTATATTATTACCAATAACAAATCGCGGAAAAGATTATTTCGCATAAAGCAAAGCTTTATTAAAACGTTTCAAAATAACTGCTCTGATTCAATAAATTTAATATCAACATCAATTGATGGATTATTAATTTTTATCGAGATCATTGAATTAAATTCTTTTCGAAAACAATATTGGCAATAAAAAAAAATAATATCTGCCACAAACGAAAAAATAAATCAAATTGTAAGTGATGCGAAGCACTAAAATACTTTTGAGTCTCTAGACGTGTGTTATAAAGTTGAGAGTCAGTCAGTCAGTCGTTCACCGGCAACGAGTTCAGAGAGTGAGTTAGCTCGTTTTTAAAGTGCTGTGAGCGACTCGTATTTGTAGTTTAGAGTTTAGACTACATTTCGTCGTTCAGACGAGACGTGAACTGAATACCCGACACTATAAAGTGAGTAAACCCAGATCTCGATTTCCTTTAAATTGTAACATCAACTAACTTAAGTAAGTTTAAACGAAAATTTATGTTTATATTTGAAACCGTAACATCGCTCCAAATTGAAAAAAAAATAACTTTGAAACGCGCCTGGAAATTACAACAATTTCGCGAAAGTAAACAATTAATTCGCAGCACCCATTAACTAAAGTTTACGAGGAACTCTCAAAAAACACACGATTGATTCTGATAAATTGACTTTTTGGAATGTTTAAACTCAAACAAGTTGGTTTTAGAGCACTTTAACACTTTGTTCAGATTCAGTGTGGGAACAATAATAAATAAATTTGCTTCTAAGAAAGAATTAAATCAAAATAATTTTTAATTTAATTTTAACTTAAAGAATTTAACAATGTTTGTGTTGTTTTTTTTTTAACGGTAACTTCTTGTAACGTGTGGTTAAAGATTTATATCATCATGATTGATAGCATGGTTTATTCTGACGGTAACCCATAAATATATCACTGGACAGAGCCAAAGACGCGTCTTGGCGAAGTCTTTGGCAATAAACATTACAGTTTATAATCCAAACCGTTTTATCTTTTTTTTATGTTTTTTTTAAATTTATATTTAAATTTTTGTCCTAATTTAAATTAACCGAGAAATTGGAGTATTATTAATATTAAATTGTGGGGAAAATTACTGTAATTAAATAGTAAAATTACTATATAGACACACCTACACTGAAGATATCTAAACCTATCATATATTTGACGAGCAAACAATGAGTATGTGTGGGTCGTAAAACATAGAAAGGCAATAAAAAAATTCTACACGTATTGTTGGTTCTTATAAGGAAATAATTAAACTGTCTTCTTGTCGCGGTTTAAGTGAATCGTGGGCATATATCTCCCGTTGTTTAAATTTAGACAAGAAAATAGTTATAAGTTGACAAGAAAAATTATATACATATACAGTAAAACCTCGATATAACGAACCTCTATATGTATAAATGTTTAAATATAAACTTGTATATATCGTCGATTTTTATTTTTTGTTAACTCAAATAATTTATTCTTACCTCTCTTACATTTTTGCTCTCAGATGCATAGATATTGAGAAAAATAAGAAAATTTGAAGAGGTAACACCCGGGATTCGGAGAATATTACAAAAAAACTTTTAGAACAAAGTAGTAGCAAATTTTGTTCTTAATAATATTGCTCTCTTTCACTTTTGCTCTCAGATGCGTCAATATCGAGAAAAATTCGAAAATAAAGAAAATTTTATGAATTTGGTTCTTGAACAAGTTGTTAATGGTAACATTCGGGAATCAGAGCATGTTATAAAAAAACTTTTGGAACAATTGTTGTAGAAAATCTTATTCTCAATAGTATTGCTCTTTTGCACTTTTGCTCTCAGATGCATAGATATCGAAAAAAATACGAAATATGAAAATTTTATGAATTTCGTTGTTTTACTAGAAGGTAGTGGTAACAGTCGGGAATCAGAGCATGTTATAAAAAGAGTTTTGGAACAATAGTTATAGCAAATTTGATTCTTAACAATATTGCTCTCTTGCACTTTTTCTCTTAGATGCGTCAATATCAAGAAAAATACGAAAATATGAAAATTGTATCAATTTGTCGCTTTTTCAAATTGTTAATGGTAACATTCAGCAAACGAAGCATATTATGAAAAAATCTTTTAGAACGAAAGTTGTAGCAAATTTTATTCTTAACAATATTGCTCTCTTGCACTTTGCTCTCAGATGCATAAATATCTAGAAAAGCACGAAAATAAGAAAATTTTATGAATTTCGTCGTTGTACTTGTTAATGGTAACACTCGGGAATCAGAGCATGTTATAAAAAGAGTTTTGGAACAATAGTTATAGCAAATTTGATTCTTAACAATATTGCTCTCTTACACTTTTGCTGTTAGATGCGTCAATATCAAGGAAAATACGAAAATATGAACATTTGATGAATTTATTGCTTTTTCAAGTTGGTAACGTAATACTCGGGAAACGGAGCGTATTATAAAAAAACTTTTGGAACAATAGTTATAGCAAATTTGATTCTTAACAATATTGCTCTCTTGCACTTTTGCTTTTGGTTGCGTCAATATCAAGAAAAATACGAAAATATGAAAATTGTATCAATTTGTCGCTTTTCCAAGTTATTATTGGTAACATTCAGGAGTGTATTATAAAAAAATCTTTTAGAACGAAAGTTGTAGCAAATTTTATTCATAACAATATTGCTCTTTTGCACTTTTGTTCCCAGATTCATAGATATCTAGAAAAACATGAAAATAAGAAAATTTTATGAATTTCGTTGTTGAACGAGATGTTAATGGTAACACTCGGGAATCAGAGCATGTTACAAAAAAACTTTTGGAACAATAGTTATAGCAAATTTTATTCTTAACAATATTGCTCTCTTGCATAGTTGCTCTTAGATGCGTCAATATTAAGGAAAATACGAAAATATGAAAATTGGATGAATTTGTGTCTTTTTCCAGTAGTTAATGGTAACACTCGGGAAACGGAGCATATTATAAGAAAACTTTTGGAACAATAGTTATAGCAAATTTGATTCTTAACAATATTGCTCTCTTGTACTTTTGCTTTTAGTTGCGTCAATATCAAGAAAAATACGAAAATATGAAAATTGCATCAACTAGTCGCTTTTTCAAGTTATTATTGGTAACATTCAGGAGTGTATTATGAAAAAATCTTTTAGAATAAAAGTTGTAGAAAATTTATTCTTAACAATATTGCTCTCTTGCTCTTTTGTTCTCAGATGCATAGATATTGAGAAAAACACAAAAATAAGAAAATTTTATGAATTTCGTTGCTGTCCTAGTTGGTAATGGTAACACTCGGGAATCAGAGCATGTTATAAAAAAACTTTTGGAACAATAGTTATAGAAAATTTGATTCTTAACAATATTGCTCTCTTGCATAGTTTCTCTTAGATGCGTCAATATTAAGGAAAATACAAAAATATGAAAANATATGTATAAATGTTTAAATATAAACTTGTATATATCGTCGATTTTTATTTTTTGTTAACTCAAATAATTTATTCTTACCTCTCTTACATTTTTGGTCTCAGATGCATAGATATCGAGAAAAATAAGAAAATTTGAAGAGGTAACACCCGAGATTCGGAGAATATTACAAAAAAACTTTTAGAACAAAAGTAGTAGCAAATTTTGTTCTTAACAATATCGCCCTCTTTCACTTTTGCTCTCAGATGCGTCAATATCAAGAAAAATACGAAAATAAGAAAATTTTATGAATTTCGTTGTTGAACGAGTTGTTAATGGCAACACTCGGGAATCAGAGTATGTTATAAAAAAACTTTTGGAACAATTGTTGTAGAAAATCTTATTCTCAATAGTATTACTCTCTTTCACTTTTGCTCTCAGATGCATAGAAATCGAAAAAAATACGAAAAATGAAAATTTTATGAATTTCGTTGTTTTACTAGAAGATAGTGGTAACAGTCGCGAATCAGAGCATGTTATAAAAAAACTTTTGGAACAATAGTTATAGCAAATTTTATTCTTAACAATATTGCTCTCTTGTACTGTTGCACAAAGATGCGTCAATATCAAGAAAAATACTAAAATATGAAAATTGTATCAATTTGTCGCTTTTTTAAATTGTTAATGGTAACATTCAGGTAACGGAGCATATTATGAAAAAATCTTTTATAACGAAAGTTGTAGCAAATTTTATTCTTAATAATGTTGCTCTCTTGCACTTTTGCTCTAAGATGCGTCAATATCAAGCAAAATACGAAAAAATGTAAATTGTATCAATTTGTCGCTTTTTCAAGTTGTTAATGGTAACATTCACGAAACGGAGCATTTTACGAAAAAATCTTTTAGAACGAAAGTTGTAGCAAATTTTATTCTTAATAATATTGCTCTCTTACACTTTTGCTCTCAGATGCATAGATATCGAGAAAAATACGAAAATAAGAATATTTTATGAATTTTGTTGTCGTACTAGTTAATGGTAACACTCTGGAATCAGAGCATGTTATAAAAAAACTTTTGGAACAATAGTTATAGCAAATTTGATTCTTAACAATATTGCTCTCTTGCACATTTGCTCTTAGATGCGCCAATATAAAAAAAAAATACGAAAATATGAAAATTGTATTAATTTGTCGATTTTTCAAGTTGTTAATGGTAACATTCAGGAAACGGAGCATATTATGAAAAAATATTTTAGAACGAATGTTGCAGCAAATTTTATTCTTAACAATATTGCTCTCTTACACTTTTGCTCTCAGATGCATAGATATCTAGAAAAGCACGAAAATAAGAAAATTTTATGAATTTCGTCGTTGTACTAGTTGTTAATGGTAACACTCGGGAATCAGAGCGCGTTATAAAAAGAGTTTTGGAACAACAGTTATAGCAGATTTTATTCTTAATAATGTTGCTCTCTTGCACTTTTGCTCTAAGATGCGTCAATATCAAGAAAAACACGAAAATATAAAAATTTGTTGAATTTATTGCTTTTTCAAGTTGGTAATGTAATACTCGGGAAACGGAGCGTATTATAAAAAAACTTTTCGAACAATAGTTATAGCAAATTTGATTCTTAACAACATTGCTCTCTTACACTTTTGCTTTTAGTTGCGTCAATATCAAGAAAAATACGAAAATATGAAAATTGTATCAACTTGTCGCTTTTTCAAGTTATTATTGGTAACATTCAGAAGTGTATAATGAAAAAATCTTTTAGAATAAAAGTTATAGAAAATTTATTCTTAACAATATTGCTCTCTTGCACTTTTGTTCTCAGATACATAGATATTGAGAAAAACACGAAAATAAGAAAATGTTATGAATTTTGTTGCTGTCCTAGTTGGTAATGGTAACATTCGGAAATCAGAGCATGTTATAAAAAAACTTTTGGAACAATAGTTATAGAAAATTTGATTCTTAACAATATTGCTCTCTTGCATAGTTGCTCTTTGATGCGTCAATATTAAGAAAAATACGAAAATATGAAAATTGGATGAATTTGTTTCTTTTTCCAGCAATTAATGGTAACACTCGGAAAACGGAGCATATTATAAAAAAACTTTTGGGACAATAGTTATAACAAATTTTATCCTTAACAATATTGCTCTCTTACACTTTTGCTCTTAGATGCGTCAATAACAAGAAAAATACGAAAATATGAAAATTAGATGAATTTATTGCTTTTTCAAGTTGGTAATGTAATACTCGGGAAACGGAGTATATTATAAAAAAACTTTTGGAACAACAGTTATAGCAGATTTTATTCTTAACAATATTGTTCTCTTGCACTTTCGCTCTAAGATGCGTCAATATCAAGAAAAATACGAAAATATGAAAATTGGATGAATTTACTGCTTTTTCAAGTTGGCAATGTAACACTCGGGAAACGGAGCATATTATAAAAAAACTTTTGGGACAATAGTTATAGCAAATTTTATTCTTAACAATATTGCTCTCTTACACTTTTGCTGTTAGATGCGTCAATATCAAGGAAAATACGAAAATATGAAAATTAGATGAATTTATTGCTTTTTCAAGTTGGTAATGTAATACTCGGGAAACGGAGTATATTATAAAAAAACTTTTGGAACAACAGTTATAGCAGATTTTATTCTTAACAATATTGCTCTCTTGCACTTTCGCTCTAAGATGCGTCAATATCAAGAAAAATATGAAAATTACATCAATTTGTCGCTTTTTTAAGTTGTTTATGGTAACATTTAGAAAGCGGAGCATATTATGAAAAAATCTTTTAGAACTAAAGTTGTAGCAAATTTTATTCTTAACAATATTGCTCTCTTGCACTTTTGCTCTCAGATGTATAGATATCTAGAAAAACACGAAAATAAGAAAATTGTATGAATTTCGTTCCGGTCCTAGTTGGTAATGGTAACACTCGGGAATCAGAGCATGTTATAAAAAAACTTTTGGAACAATAGTTATAGAAAATTTGATTCTTAACAATATTGCTCTCTTGCATAGTTGCTCTTAGATGCGTCAATATTAAGGAAAATACGAAAATATGAAAATTGGATGAATTTGTTTCTTTTTCCAATAGTTAATGGTAACACTCGGGAAACACAGCATATTATAAAAAAAACTTTTGGGACAATAGTTAAAGCAAATTTTATTCTTAACAATATTGTTCTCTTACACTTTTGCTCCTAGATGCGTCAATATCCAGAAAAATATGAAAATATGAAAATTAGATGAATTTATTGCTTTTTCAAGTTGGTAATGTAATACTCCGGAAACGGAGTATATTATAAAAAAACTTTTGGAACAACAGTTATAGCAAATTTGATTCTTAACAATATTGCTCTCTTGTACTTTCGCTCTAAGATGCGTCAATATCAAGAAAAATATGAAAATTACATCAATTTGTCGCTTTTTTAAGTTGGTAACGTAATACTCGGGAAACGGAGCTTATTATAAAAAAACTTTTGGAACAATAGTTATAGCAAATTTAATACTTAACAATATTGCTCTCTTTCAGTTTTGCTCTTAGATACGTCAAAATCGAAAAAAATAGGAAAATATGAAAATTTGAAGCATTTTTTGCTTTTTTAAGTTGTTACAACTTTTGAAACAATAGTTGTAGCAACTTTTATTCTTGTGCTAATTAATAAAGTGCAAATTAACATCTTGTCATATAACGGAGTTTTCCTCGTATTAATCCGTTAAATCGAAGTTTTACTGTATTTGAGGTGATTGACTTTGTGTGTAATAATAAAACATTACAACTCAGTTCAATGATATCATTCTTTCCGCGGTGGTCCCAGTTAATTTACCCATTAAAATTCCAATCAAAATTTCGAGACTTGTTTACAACCCAAACGTTTTTTATTTCGCGCCGCAGGATTAGTAATTAAAAAAAAATTCTCACAGAAAACATTATGTATGCTTAAGAGAAATCATTTTATTTGCTATTCGTTAGCACGATTCGTTTTATTCACACCTGGTTCGCAAGTGAATACCAATTATTTATTTCGGTTAAATTCCACACTAAAATAAGTATACTATATATACATAATAAGAAGTTTTATAATCGTTATAACGCAATAATGTATTTTCTCCGGTCTATTTGGACCGAACCCAACGAATTATTTATTTTAAAAATTTATGGGACGTAGTTTGTAGTTTAAACTGTCAAGATGAAATGGCTTCTTACTAATCGTTTTATGTCAAAACTTTTTTTGTAGAGTTTTAATGTTTTATCTCAAAAGAGAACCAATAAAAATAAATTATTATTATTTTTTAAAGATATCATTTCAATTAGTAGCGAATAAAGATTTAAAAACAAGTAATCAATGTCAATTAAAAAAAAAATAATTAATAATGTTAATTATCATCTCAAAAACAAACAATTATTTTTTAATCTTCTTATTTAAATAAGAAAAATTCTCTGGAAATATTTTTTTCACAATATCGATTAAAATTCATTAAAACCACTTAGAATCAACGAATCCATTAAATGAACAAACTAACTTAAGTAATCTATGAGTTTTATATTTAACAAACCGTAATTGTAAATTACCATTACCGAGAATTGAACATTAAGAATTTATGCCTGATTTATTATTCGATCCGAGTTTTAGTATAAATATATTTTTCGATTAACTAAACTGATTCATTTCTAATTTATAGATTCGGATTTCCGGTGAAGAATTTTTTTAATAAGATGTTAGATTAATCGCGAGGGCAAACGAAACCCCACCGAAAATAAACCGAAGCGGATTTGGGCCACGAACGCTCGCGAGGATCTTAAATATGGGACGCAGAAACTATTCGTTGTCCAACAGTTGAGTTATGGCTTAAGGTACATTAAGAAGTGCAGAAAAAAAACCAAGATTGAATCACTTGAAACAAAAGCCTAAAAATAGGTACCGTTTAGTGAGAAAGAAGTTAATAAATCCACTGAGAATTAGAAGAAACTTTAACGATAACTCATAGAAGAAAAAATAAATTGAAAATAAATTGAAGAGTGCATTTAATAAGCCGGAAATGCTTAGTTGCTAAGAAATATGAACCGATTTGTGTTGTTATTTTGGTTGGCGTTTTGCGGTAAGATCAATTTGCAAGAATTTTTTTGCGGCCGTGAGTTTTAACATTAGCATGCTTCGTTTGGTTTGATGAAGACTTGTTTATGGTCTGTTAAACAAATTCGCTCGTGTAATTCGAATCGTGGATTGAATTCCAATGCATAAAATACATTTTAATACATTTCAACAAGTTTAAATACTTTTTGAGTATTTTTTTCCAAAATTATTAGCAATTTTAGTTATTATTTTAGCTACAACTTCCTATAATAGAAACTGTAGTACCTAAACTATACTTGACTATATCTTATTAATTGCACGAGATCCTCAGTTTCGCAGACCAAAAATGGATTAAAATTTATGTACACAATAAATACATAGCTACTAAGTATAAATAGACAATACTTATTAGTTTAACATAAACAATTTCATTTTAACTGCTTGTTACTTTAAACCATGCTTTGATTGATGACTTCTTTAAAAATTTACGACTTCCATAATGATCCATAATGATACCAAGCGTCGGAAACCGAAAACATTAATTTTTAAACATTTTTGTTATTTTTACATTCCACAATAACAAAAAATTAATTTGTTTATACTTTGTATGAATATATCTAAAATATCTTTACAAAATTCTTCATCTTCTCTCGATGGACCTCAATGTACTAAAACTTCTTACTATTGCTGGTAAAGAAGCAGTTTCCTTCAAAGAATCGTGAAGTTAAATCTGTTGGACATTGTTTTCCTTGCCAATATTGTAATCCTATGTCACCACAAATGTGTTGGATTTGCACAATCTTCTTTTGCAACAATTTTGAATATTCAAAACTAAGCATAAGCCATTAATACTTAATTTTAGTCCATGTTTTCCATTGTTTCACCACAACGGTAGAAGTTTGCCCATTTACAAACGAAAATTAGGTAGTGCATTTAGGATCTTGACACTTATCTTTTCTGCGTTAAATTTAATGAGTGAAATCCTAAAAATTTGTCCTTGGTCGTAGAGTTTTTGCCAACGTATCAAATGACGATGGACATTGTTAATAAATAAAATGTTTGTCTTTAGACAAGGTAGAAAAACCCGATTTTAAACAAGCCAACCCAATCCAACTCATTTATACCCACATTTTTTAAAAGTTATATTCTTTAAGCTTATTTAAAATCAAAATTTATTTTATTTTACTGGAGGTAGGTCTGGCCCAGGAATGCTTGGACACTATAAACAATCGTGTCCATACAAAATTGGCGACAACCCAACAACTGAAAAAAAAAGAAGCTGGGGGTAAAACTGTCGTCTTTTATGTGCTGTGTTTTTTGTTTCTGTATTACAGCAGGAGATTTATAAGAGATGTTTTATGGAAAAAAAGTAGACCTACATAGCTTCAACCTAAATTTTTCAACTTCGATTTCTCTCAACCCAAAAGCTTCACAAAAAGGATCTTTGAGGCTCATACGCAAATAAAAAATAAAATGGAAATCACCTCACAAAAAGTGTATTATGCTTTTTTTTGGCAAAAAACATTGCTAGTGTATATTAGAGACTGAACATTTTGTATCCTTTATCATTTAGTTACCTCTTCTTCTTTTGGAATTAGTAATTAATGAAACATTGTCTTCTTCATCTTCACTAACCATCGTTTTAGAGAGATTTTATGTTGAGGTATTATCATCAGTTCATCATAGTCACATCATCACTCCATACATGGCGGTATTGGCAAAATGTTGCTTTTTCTATACAATTTATGCTGCATTTCTTTAACATTTCATTACCCCATGTTATTGGAATTGTGTTAAACAACATACCTCATTGCCCTATATTTTATACTAGAGAGTATTGTGGATAACATCTTTGATAGTGATGAAGAAATGAAAGTTGTGAAAACTGTAAAAGCTGTAAAAGAAGTACCGATACATTCTATTCCTGACGGCACATGGACATTTTTAGCCTTCTTTTTTCCATCAATTTTTGAAATAACGATTTTAATAAGTTAACAACACAATTTTAAGATCAATATTCTGCGAATTATGGTTTCATCCTTGTGGAAACCTGGGGTTGGTTAGACTGTAAGATTATTATTATTAGATTATTATTCATCATCAATTTTTGTGCAGGACAACCTTATTGCAACTAATTTTGACCATGATTGAATTGCTGTACATTATTCGATATTTTAATGTCGATGTTGTGAAACTTTTGTTCAGAAAATACTCTAAGAATAATCAATTTTTCTTGATGTGGGATCGAGGCATCTTTTCTCCTAACTAATTGACTGATGTGTGTAAACTGATGGTTAGTCCTTCTACAAAACCTACAACCTTGTAGGTGCAGTAATGATTGCACTAACCTTACTCCAATCCCAACCCAATCCAACCGAACGTGTTCCTACACCGAAATTGGATCGGATAACTTCATGAAGTCAACATAACTCATCTATTTTCTCGATGGTAATGGTTTCCATGGTAACGATAGTATCAGTACAAAATATTATAAACATAAATGTGACACACATAGAGTATAAAACAAAATATAAAATACACGTACAGAAAAACAACAAAAAAATACACTGGTATAGTTAACATAAAGTGGCCGAACAGCTATATGTTGATTGGTCGATTCTATCGCCGTTTACGACCGGTTAAAAAAGTCATCCTATCCGCCAAAGTATGCATTTATGGAGTAAGTGTGGCATAAGTCATTCTTCGAATCCAACTAGCTGGCCAGATATGTTCAGGTGTCCTAGTTCCATGTCAATCTCCAGCTCCGCTCTATGTTAAAGTTCCCTTTATGTAGAGTCTTAGCTGTCCTTATCGCACGGCATCTAGATTTGAACTTGGTAGATGAGGCTGCTTGGGTGGAGTTGTGAATTGGGAGTTCTCCATTGTGCAATATTTTTTGGAATTCTTGTCCAAAGCGTCCTATCGTCTCAGCTTTGGCAGAGAAATGAGGTTGAGCGCAGGAAGCCAGTGTATGGGAATAGATTTTATACAGCCAGTGAGTGTTCGCATGCTGGAGTTTAGTTGGGCATCTCTGCTCAGCATCTCAGTATGTTGATTATTCAGCATAAGACAGTGTTATAGCTGCTAATCCTCACATCGTGTTACATAATTTCTGAACGACATTATTTCTTGAGTGTACTTTCGTTATTTTTTTCGAGTGTGATCTTTCGAGAAGTTGGGTTGTGCTCCACAGAGTGACCACCAAACCGGTTTCTTGGTTTCTTTTGAAGGCAACAAGGTTGCCTAATCGGTAAATATTGTCAATTTTAACCATTTTGTTTATATTCCGCCTTCATGCCTATTTCCACGCCGTATTCTGAATAAAATTCTAGTTTATGCATTACTTCTTTTATTGAGTTGTATGTACGTAGGAAAGGGGAGGGTATGCTTCCGCATACAGCACCTAGGCCCCAATGGGCCCCTTGTACATCCTGCTGTACTCTCTCCGGCTACATCAATCAGCCTAAGGAATTTCCGAAAGCTAGGATATAGCTCAGAGGTGTGTTCCTGACACCATCTGTGCTCGGCCATTCCTCTCCAAAGTCTCTTATTCTGAGGTCTTGCAGAGTGGGGCAGTCACACAAGATGCCTCCTCGCTCTCTTCACAGAGGCGGCAAAGAGGACTAACAGCAAGTTTAAGGTTATAAAGATGCTTGTTTACCTTACAGTGACGCATGACGAGTCCCGTTACAGTTCGTAGAGCGTTTCTAAAAAGCCTTACGAAAGACAAGGCTGCCTCTGCTGAGGGATAACGTAATACTTTCTTAGACAGATGGCAGCCCTTAACCCTATCCCACCAGTTCATAAACTTTTCGTGGGTAAAATCTTTAATTATCTCAATCTGAGTTGATAAGGACGGAGCGATTATCGGTTTTGGCGCTCGCTTGGCAGCCCTTTTGGTAATCCTATCAGCGTGCTTGTTACCTTTTATTCTGTTTTTTACCTCTACTTCTGACGAACTTGGATGGGTGAGATATTTCTTCGTGAAAATGTTTTGTAGTTGTGTGAAGTCCGTTTTACATTCAAGAATTGGTGAGTAGTCCACCATTTCATTCCAGAGAATGGTATTTTTACTATCTCTCTGATCCATTAGAATTCCTGCTGCCAGCAGTCATGGTCACCAGTGCCACCTCTTGAATGAACAAATGAAATGGAGTTTTGTTCAACATGTTTTCCATGGATGAAGTACAATCTCTGTACTTGATTAAGTGCAGCAGTGGATGTAGACTGTAAGGTCTTTGACCACCATATGTAAGCATAGGTCGGATTACAGCCGTACAAATCCAGAGGGCATTTTTGGGTGTCAAGCCCCATGTCTTATCTATAGCCCTCCGGCATTGACCGAATTAAACGCTTTTTTTACTCTATTATCTAGGTGGGCTCTTCATGTCATTTTATTGTCAAGTGTGATTTGACTTCTTTTGACAACACCAATGGAGTATTAGCAAGGGATGGCATTCTGGGCTTGCCAAACTTCCTCATTCGTGTGAAAATAATCAACTCTGTCTTCTTAGGAGAGACTTTATTGAGTTATTCTTTGCCAAATCTACTCTCTCAATGGAGTTTCGATATGGTCTTCTTGTTATATTATGTCCTATTCATTGGATCATCTTCCTACACTTAGAGCAATGATTTCTACAACAGTGATGTGCGGATTTAACATCACCTAAACTTAATTCTACAAAAAAATACAACTACTTCATGGTCAAATCTTTCACTTTTATTTCGTTATTGTAATTTTGAGATATTATCTTAATACTCTTGATTACGATAGATCAGTTTTAGATTAGTTTTAATTTAGTATCTTTATAATCGATTTTTTTACATAAACTAATTATTTTTTTTATATTTTTAGTGCCAAAAATTAACGGGGAACCTCACCTTCCAACAGTATTACCATGTTCAGATGGATTTGTTAAAATACACAACTTTTGTTATTATTTTAGCGTCGAAGCGGAGAATTTCGATGGTGCCGAATTTAAATGCAGAGAAAGGAAAAGTAATTTGGCAGTAATTCATAATAAAAGACAAGATAGAGAACTCAAAAATTATTTAATAAAACAATACGCAGGTGATTTTATTGAATTAAACTTTTTTTTCTATCTAAACGTAGTTCAAGTCTTTTTTCATTAAATTCTTCTCTCTATTTGTTGCGCAATTTGCTTTTTTACGATGACATCACATGTTTAGATCACAACTAACCGTGCCCTAATTTTATAATTTTGTTATTGAACTTGAAATGAAAAGTAATGTCACAAGTAGTTAGATCATTGATGAAATTATCGGGATTTGAATGATCTGGTCGTAAATTCTGGTGTTTATTGCTCTAAGCAAAAAAAAAACGTCAAGTTTAAGAATAGAAATTGTTTATATTTCGAGATCAATCATTTTTTTTGTTCTTTTGCAACAGGAGCTAATGGAAATTTTACGAGTTCACAAGATGTATTAGGTAAGATTTTTTTTTCAAGGGCGGTTTTTTTAATTCTTTTGGATTTATTGGATTTATTGGGTGTTGAGTTTTTGAAAGGATTTTTTTACGAACTTTAAGTTTTTCTAAAAACCAATCTTTTTTTATTAAAGCTTAATACTAACAAGCAATTCAATTTCAAAGAACTTTTGTTTATAATAAATAACAGGTGTTAATCTTTAAATAGGTTTTTCTTAACCTTGACTTCATTAAGATTTATAGACATTGTGTTCTAGATTTCTACAAACTCAGACTGTTTGGCGTCTCTTTAAAACCATTCACTCACAATTAAATTCTCATTCATTTAAATACTAATTTTTATAACTAACTTTTCCCATCAATAACAATTATTTTGTTATTACTCAGGTGTTATTCACACTAAAATTGTTGAGCAATGAAATGTCCATGAAATAAGGAACTGTTTGTTACAAGTATTTCTTATTGCATAATATAGACGTTAAAATTAAACGATAAAATTGATTAAAATTGTTCCGTTTTTGTGGTATTTGTTATTAAATGGGCGCAAGGCCCAAGGCAGCAATTAATTGCGATTCCTTAAAAATTATAATCAGAGTAATTAAAGTTCAAAAACGGTTTCAGTTGATAACGCATGACAAGGCCGGTAAGTTATTTTTAGTTTCGTTGTTATTATTATTCCTTGAAAATTAGAAATCATTAGATTCGCGATCGTTCCTATGTATATTTATGTTAAAATTTTATTTATAGGATTTATTGCGGAATTAAAACTAAATGGAACGAGTTACATACATCTATGTAGGTTTATGATATACTAATTTTTAGAAGTAGGTGATAAACTGTGTGGATATTTCACAAGTACATAAAGTAGATACACCCTATTTAGGCAATTCTCGTTATGAAAGAGATAGAAAGTTTGTTTCTACAATAAATTTTATTCAAAATTTTGCAATAAAAAAAGATTATCGATTACTTTCATCACGTTGAAAACCAATAATTATCTGATTTCCTCATATTAATTAAGTCGTTAATTAAATATAATTTACGATTTTATTATAAGGAATTTTCATAAATACATAATATCTTAAGAATATCCCGTTAATGGTATGCAATTTAAACCGAACCTGAGTAAAATTTGCGTAAACGCGTGTCAACCAGTCATTAATATAACGACTGCTTTTGCTCCATAAAACGACACCTGATCGAACGACGAGAAAATTCTTTGAGTGTCTGCATACTAAATACGGAAACAAACAAAGAGAAACGATTGTCAAACGAGAATCTTAAGCATTAAAGGTGAGTGTTTGCGAAATTACAAGCCGCAAAACCAGTAATTTGATGTAAATATTCTTGTGAAGATGTCCTCACTTAGTAGTCTTATGTTAGTTAATTACGGTATAACCTCGATATCGATATAACGGACAAAATATGTTCGTTATATCCGACTAACACTAGACCTAGAACCACAAACATTATTTTCGATACACATCGTCTTTTTGCTTTTTAAACCCAACCCTGCAGAAATGATGGTCGCCAATTTTAATCATTTCTGAATTAATTGGATCCATGTTGCAAGTTCGGAAAGTAATTTGAATTTATACGGAACTAGTTTCGAGCTACAACTCATCCTCAGCCGAATTGTCAAAATCGCTATTAAATTAGGAAAATCATTACTTAAACATTTGCAAAACCCATACACTGAATGAATAAATTATTTACTATTTATAATTATAATTAAACAACACAACAGATTAACAAAAGTTAAAATCTTTTATAAAATGACAAATTGAAAGAAAAAGAAATGGCCCGAAGAAAACATCTGTCTAAATAACGTGATTTTGACAATTCGGCTGAGGATGAGCTTGTAGCTCGAAACTAGTTCCGTATAAATTAAAATTATAGCAAGTAAGAAGTTTTTATTTTCTTTCTTATATAATTTTAATCAAGGAAATTAAAAAAATTATATCTCAAGAACGAAATGACATATAATGATGAAACAATTAACATTTCAAAGCAAATTTGATGAGCATTCAATGTGCCATAAATAGTTTCTTATTTCGCACAAACATGGTTGTTGTGATATTTTAAACCCAACTCTGCATATTTGATTATTGTAGACTTGACAAATAGATTTTAAAAGGTTGTATCTCAAGAACTAATGAGATATTAAGATGAAACCACAAACATTTTAAAGCTAATTTTATAAGTACTCAATGTGCCATAAATAATTTCTTGTTTCCTAGAAACATGGTTGTTATGATTTTTTAAACCCAACTCTGCACGTTTGGTTATTTGACGAATAGGATTTAAAACGTTGTATCTCAAGAACGAATTGAGATATAAAGATGAAACAAAGAGCATTTTAAAGCTAATTTTATGAGTATTCAATGTGCCATAAATAATATCTTATTCCCCACAAACATAGTTGTTGTAATATTTTAAACCCAACTCTGCATGTTTGATTATTGTAGATTTGACGAATAGAGTTTAAAAAGCTATATCTCAAGAACGAATTGAGATATAAAGATGAAACAAAGAACATTTTAAAGCTAATTTTATAAATATTCAATGTGCCATAAATAATTATTTATTTCCCACAAACAAGGTTGTTATGATTTTTTAAACCCAACTCTGCATATTTGATTATTGTGGAATTGACGAATAGAATTTAAAACGTTGTATCTCAAGAACTAATTGAGATATTAAGATGAAATAATTAACATTTTAAAGCAAATTTTATGAGTGTTCAATACGCCATAAATAATTTCTTATTTCCCACAAACAAGGTTGTTATGATTTTTTGAACCCAACTCTGCATGTTTGATTATTGTAGATTTAACGAATCATAATTATAATAAACAAGTTTATTGTTCACAAAAACCATCATACATATTCGTGAAAGTACAAAAATTACATATTATATACATTTATGAACAAAAGGTGATGTTCGATAGTCTCCTATCGTTCGTCCACAATCATCCCCTTAAAAATAATAAACATAAACATAGACAAAACAGAAAACAACACGAAAAGATAAGAAGAGATAAGAAAACATGAACAAGAGAGAATTTATGCGTAAATACGGCAGAGCTGAGCTATTAACATCACCTGTAACTCTGAAAGGTGCACTGAGCCTTTGAGAATAGAGTTTAAAAAGCTGTATCTCAAGAACGAATTGAGATATAAAGATGAAATAAAGAACATTTTAAAGTTAATTTTATGAGTAGTCAATGTGCCATAAATAATATCTTATTTCCAACAAACAGGGTTGTTATGATTTTTTGAACCCAACTCTGCATTTTTGATCATTGTAGATTTGACGAATAAAGTTTAAAAAGCTTTATCTCAAGAACAAATTGAGATATTAAGATGAAACAAAGAACATTTTAAAGCTAATTTTATGAGTATTCAATGTGCCATACATAGTTTATTATTTCCCACAAACATAGTTGTTGTGATATTTTAAACCCAACTCTGCATGTTTGATTATTGTAGATTTGACAAATAGAGTTTAAAAAGCTGTATCTCAAGAACAAATTGAGATATAAAGATGAAACAAAGAACATTTTAAAGCTAATTTTATGAGTATTCAATGTACCATAAATAATTACTTATTTCCCACAAACAAGGTTGTTATGATTTTTTAAACCCAATTCTGCATGTTTGATTATTGTAGATTTGGTCTAGTGTTAGTTCTAGTTTTAATTGTTATTCAGCGCTAGACGGTTGTACATATTTATTGAACTAAAAGTAGAACTTACACTAGNCTTATTTCCCACAAACAAGGTTGTTATGATTTTTTAAACCCAATTCTGCATGTTTGATTATTGTAGATTTGGTCTAGTGTTAGTTCTAGTTTTAATTGTTATTCAGCGCTAGACGGTTGTACATATTTATTGAACTAAAAGTAGAACTTACACTAGACCTAGAACTAGAATCATTCAGGGTTAGCCGTCTTAAGAGTCTAAACTCGAATGTTTCTAGTTCTAGGTCTAGTGTTAGCTCTAGTTTTTTAGTTGATATTTAGCGTTAGATTGTTGTATATTGTTATTAAACTAAAACTATTCCACTTTGATGATCCCCTGATTTTTTTTAATTAAACACCTGAGTAAAACAATACATAAAATTTATTAATATAAAGTAAAGAAAAATTAATTTAAAATCTTTTTAGCTTCCGTTCCAAGATGGTTAGGAGGACAATACAATTGGATCAAAAAGCAATGGGTTTGGAGATTAAACGGAAAATTAATCAAATACCAATCATTTTTACCAAACAATAATGCATCCTCTGAATGGAACTGCTTATTGTCCCATCCAAGTTACAATTTTAAGTAAAAACTTATTAATATAATAATAGAATTTTTAATATTTATCATTAACATTTTAGTTGGATAGGAAGTAAATGTTGGGAAAAACAATATTTCATCTGCCAAACACATTTGCTTCACCCACAATTAAAAAATGCCACCCATAAAAACCAACCGGGTTATTACATAGTAACACCATCACCCCCAAAAAAAGCAAAACCGAAGATATCAATCGTTTGTCCAAGAGATTTTCAACCAATTGGAAGGAAATGTTTTAGTTTTAGTACTGAAAAAGAAACTTGGCAACAAGCTTATCATAAATGTGAAGATAAAAGATCGCAATTGGCAATATTTCGAAAACCGGGTCAAAATAGAAAGTTAAAATTACACGCGCGCAAATTAAGATTGTTCGAAGATGTTTGGTTGGGTGGTCGATACGATTGGAATCGTAAAAACTGGAAGTGGGCTAAAAATGGGAAAATAATCCAAGGAAGGACACCCCAAAAAGATCAAGATTGGACGTGTTTAACTTGGAGCTATAATCTAGATACGTACGGTGCCGAAAATTGTTTAACGACTCAATATTATTTGTGCCAAACTCAACCCGATATTATTCAAAAGAAAAAAGAAAAGAAAATCAAAAAAGTTGAATTTCGTTTTGAACTTTACAACAAAACAGATTCTACGAGACATTACGATTAAATAATATTTATTCTATATTTTATTTTCAATACTTCAAATACTCATTAATCTTAATTATTTCATTTTATCTTAGTTAAAAAATTATATTCTTTATAATACATATTTACAAGTTTTTTTTGTAATACTAATTTAATATTTATAACGATTTTTGCAATAACAATTATATACTTTAAAAAAATTATATGAAATGAAAATTGTTTGATTTTAAACCTTTCTTAAATGTATTCAGTTCAAATAAAAAAGATAACGCCTTTAAAAATAAGTATTCTTGGATTTGATTCATAAATTTATAACATATCATACTACTGAAATAGAGATGGCGTTTAAAAAGAAATACAGCTGAAAATGTTGTACTAACCACTAGTATTGTTATTACGAATTCTGTTAAATCAAATTAAGTAATGTCCAGAAAAGGCTATCGCTATAGCATTGGCATGTTGCTACTTGCACAACTTTTTGCGATATAAAATTGCGATGAAAATTTTATCAAAACTTCAAATATTGTTTTCTCAAAAACTAGAAGTTATTTTTCAAAACGAGTTGGTTCATTATTACTTAATTAGTGAAAATTGCAAAATTCGAAAAAATTGTCGATCATTTCAAAAATTCATTTCTCAAAAACTAAAAGCAATTTTTCAAAACGGTTTTTTGCATTAGAAAGAGGATACTTTAATTAATAATTGGTGATATTTTCACAAGGATCCTTTAAGAAATGAATTTTATAGCGAATTTTAAAAGTTATCGATGAAAATTGCAACATCGAAAATTTTATCAAAACTTCAAATATTGTTTTCTCAAAAACTAAAAGTTATTTTTCAAAACG